>WYDF02308848.1:0-15107 GCA_009867245.2 Adranes taylori | reverse complement strand
CAAATATGGAAATGTTTTTGTATGCAGAATGCGGTTCGCTAATAAGTCATCAGGTAACAGAATAATATATAGCGTTTTATCTTCAAATCATTTCGGGCGCATGCTATGAAGTCAATAAATTTTTTTAATCTTCGCAAACAGAGGACAAAAATGAGTTCCTGGGGGAGTAGTGGTTACAGGTACAAAGCATGTACAGGTATAATGAAAGATAAAGGATTCATGTTTTCAGAATTTTATATTTCACTTTAGTATGTCTCTTGTATTCATATCACTCCAATCCTTTCAAACTTAATTAAAAGAGGGGGTCATAAGGAACGATTTACCATAAAAAAATTCCTGGTGAAAAATTTTAAATAAAAGCATTTTTTTCTTCAGGGCCTGTATGTGTGTGTTCAAGAATTGCTTCTAACCGATTGGACCGATTTGCATGAACTTTGGTATGCAATTGCACACGATTGTTCCGCAAAAGTGATTTTTGTCTTTTATATACCATATAGGTATGTAATACCTAAAGGTATATGAAATATAGGATTCATGTTTTGTCAATTTTTTCTATTTCACCTTAGTACGTCTCTTAGTACGTAAGGGGGGGGGGGGTCATAAGGAACAATTGTTCACATAAAAAGTTTTTTCTAAAAAATATGTTCGTGCTCAAAAAATAAAAGGTCGATTTTTCTGTGTCTGTTTGTATGTACGTATGTACCTATGTACGTACGTACTTCTGTATGTTGAAGAATTTCTCCTTCCCTATGGGACCGATCTAAATGAAATTTGGTAGACAGGTGTAGACTATGAGCCCGCAGGTCGGTTTTTCTATAAATCCAATATGGCGGACAGAAACCTTTTGTTTGTTCAGATATTTTCTATTTAAACTAGGAGATTGAAATTTTCCACACATATAGTAGCTTGTATTATGAGTCGAATAAAAAAGTCCCATATTACCAAATTGTATAGGAAGTTGCCACGTTTGAAGCTTAGTAAACTTTTTGAATTATCTCAGGAACGATAAAAGATTCGACATTTGAATAAACTTTATTTTATAGGCTACATAAAGGCTTTTTGATTTAGTTTGTAACATTTTTTCCAAAATCACAATTTAACATATATACAGAGCGTTTTTTATTTTGCTAACTTTAGGGTCCATTTTCTCTAAAAGTTTCTTCAATATTTTTTTTAAATTTCTTGTGTCAAAAGCTCCTTTAATACTTAATCGAGCTTAAAAGAATTGCATATCAGAGCGCCGGAGTAATTTGACCTTGAAAAAAAGTGTACTACCCTAAATATCTCGGTTCCTATGAAAGCTGGAAAAATAAAACTTGTGGAGCTTATGTAGGACTGGAGATCCTCATTATGTCAGTGTAATTAATTGAATATACTTGACCAATTTTGAGCAATAAAAAATTTGTACAAAAACTTTTTAGTAATACCCTGTATATTTTTTTATAACTGGGTAGCCCTAATGATTTGCACATATGATGGGTCTATATATTATCATTTCAAAGATATGATCCTTAATAACCTAAAATTAAGCTAAAACAATTAATTTTTCCTGTAATATATACAAAGTTACAGTAAAAATTATTTTACGTTGTATGAGACATATAAACTGCTTTCGAATTGCATAAATATTGTTATCGCGGGTACACATTATAATTTTTGGAGGGCTCGAAATGATTATTTTATTGAGAAATTCGAAGACTTTAAAATTAGAAGACTTTGTATTATGTGTCAAATGAAAGTAATGTCATCCCCGCAAGTCGTATAGAGCGCGATTGTGCCACATTTAAAATTTTACAAACTTTTTGATATATTTCAGGAACTATAAAAGATAGAACACTTGAATAAACTTTATTCTATAGGCCACCAAAAGCTCGTTCAATTTTATTTTAAACATTTTTTCTAAAATTACAATTTAACATATATATGTATAGGGTATTTTTTTGTTTTATAAAATTTGCGATCAATTTACTTACCGGCTATTGTACTACATTAAATATCTCGGTTCCTATGAAAGTTAAGAAACAACTTGGGGAACAAGTGCAAGACCCAGGTACTTCAATTTTACGCAAAGCGGACACGAAGAAAGAGTGACTCGAAAGCGGAAGTGTGGAAAAATTAAGTAAAAAACGTAAGCAGACCGCGCCAAAGCGGAATAATTCGTAAGGCCAAGGCCATCTGGAGTGTGAAGCACGCCAGACTGCTCTTTTAGTAATTAGCCGCAGAGAGAGTCAAGAAGGATCGTAGGCCATGCCCAACCGGACATCGTAGCCAGA
This sequence comes from Adranes taylori, assembly GCA_009867245.2. Lineage (NCBI taxonomy): Eukaryota > Metazoa > Arthropoda > Insecta > Coleoptera > Staphylinidae > Adranes > Adranes taylori. The sequence continues at coordinate 12,834 of WYDF02308848.1, read as the reverse complement.
CCGACGTTCGCACCGTAGGCAAAGATGGTGACCGGAGAATTCATGGGTAGGCGGGGAATTCATGGGTTAGACTAATCTTGTTTAGTTTACCCTAAACATTATTGTGTTTATTGAATTCAATAGACGACTTAAAGTGACAGTCAAAACTAAAAGGTTCAACTTTTGTTATATGCAAGATGTAACAAAACGTAGGATTTCCAGTATATGAAAGATGGGATGGTGATTACGTTCACTAATTTTTTCATTCTTTTAATTCGATGTGGCGGAAATGAGCCATTTTTTTCACAAAAAATTTAGTATTCAAACTAGTTGGCTGAAATTTCGCATTCATATAGCGTCTCGTACTGTGCGTCGAATAAAAAAGTACCATATCCTCTGTCTTGTACAGTGCGCGACGTTGCCACTTTCAATTTTAAAAAATACTTTTCAATATATCTCAGAAAATATAAAAGCTAGGTCATTCAAGTAAACTATAACTTATAGGCAACCCAAAGCCTCTTCGATTGTATAAATTTGTTTTCTAAAGTCACAATTTAAAGTTAATACAGGCTTTTTTGCGGTCTATTTTCTCGTAAAGTTTCGGTGCAATTTTTTTTAATTTCTTGTGTCGAAAGTTACTTTAATATTAAAGGGATTAAGCGAGTATAAAAAAAATGCACATGTAATCTTGAGAGACATTTGACATTTGACATTTGACATTGGAATTTATTTTCTGCCCCAACTATCACGGTGCCTTTCTTTCGATTTCTTCATATTTATGCATCTACTCCACCTGAAATTGAAATTATATTCTCAAAATCATATAAAAAAATATCTATTTCAATTAAAAACAACAATTTAGATTGAATAATCAATATAAATATGTGCTTATAAATTTTATAAAATATTTACCTAGTGACTGAATTTTAATGTGGGTGCAATCTGCAGCTCCTATCACATGTGGTAATTGAGCAATTTCATAAAATTTATTCAGAATTCTCAGTAATTCTACATGATTTAATGGCATTCTAATGAATCTGTTGTATAAATTAGCAAAGGAAAGAGTGACTTAATAAAAGCAGCGGGGGAAAAAGTAAGTCAGAAACGGCAGCAGGCCGCGCGAAAGTGGACAGCAAAGCTCTGAAGAGAAAAGCATAAAAGTTAGGTCCAGTGATTTCGATTTATATATTAATGACTTAGTTGATGGCCTAAGTATACAGAGATACACTTATTTGCCGACAATTTTCTAATGTATGTCGCTGGAAACAGAAAGACAAAATTACAGGTTGATGTGGATTAGATCACTAAATGGACTTACACAATAAGGGTTAAAATATATACTGAGAAACCCAATATTATGTGGCTAGGAAGCAATAGAATAAATGCAAATAATTTGGACGTAATAGATAATCACAAGAATCTAGAACTTGTAAACATTTTTAAATACTTATATGTTGTAAATTTTAAACACTTGCATAGATGTTGTTATCGTATAAAAAATTCAATATAAATTAATTTAATAAATTAATTCAATAATTTGAGTTTCAATATAATATAAATCGTTAAATAAAATGTTAGTCCTATATATCTCTTTGAAAATAAAAGAACTTTCGCGCTAGTGCAAATAAAAAGAGAGAAGAGAGATGATGTGAAAAATAGTAACAGAAAAAGACATTGAACTCGCCTCGTAAATATATAAAAAAAAAACGATTAACGTCGAGAGAACATATGCATTAGTTCGCGTTTAGGCTGGCTAGGTGTTTGTTATACATAAAGTTTTTTAACATTTTCATTTTGGTCGTTTGAAGAGACATTTTTTGTATTCGTTTCTACGACCGAGAATTGCAACAAAAAATTTCATCACTCCACAATTTTCTCGTCACTTTTTTTATAACGTTTCGCTTTCACATTGTCTATGAATTCTCTTAGTAAAGCTTTTAGATATTTCTGGTTACGCATAATTTTCAGTAAGCTGTTAGGATTTTTGCTCTTATAATTTCAACAGTCCAAACGCCAACTTTTATTGTTGTTGGTTCTACATTTCCCAAGCATTTTAGCAGAAGGCGTTTTCGATCCGACGCTTCTTGAGCTTTTGGTCACGTAGAGCCACGACAGCCACATATGATACGTAAGGAGTGTATTACCGCCAAAATTCGCATATAAAAGGTCCACACAATACAATATCGAGGTGATGCAAATTGGGAATGGTACTCTTTGTTAGTGGGCGAGCATTTTGAGTATCTCGGATGCATAATTTGCAATTATAATGATCAGCTCTATTTTATGGTCAGTGATTGCTCGCCTTCAGACTGGCTTGCTGACTTCAGACTGACTTCAGACTGGTAAGCACCAAAGTCATTATTAATTGAATCAACTAGAATATATATTTAAATGAACTATCAAATCAAATCTACAATAAATATATGTAATCAAACTCAAATATTACAAAACATCAGCAGAATCGTTCAATTTCCTTGTTTTTATTTTATATTTTTCTCACAGTAACTTCTTTTTCCCCATTAACCGTGCCTTCAATGCGGAAAAGTAGGGACCGCAGATGGGACCGAAGGAGAAAGGACGGGTCAAACGAAATTGGATGTGCGGTGCCGATCATACGAAACCAACGAGAATGTCAATGAGACAACCCCAAAGAAATCCATAAAAAGCTACATCGTCCACGAACACCGAGCCTTTTGGTAGATTTACTAATGCCAATTCACCGCCAAGCCAACTAGAAGATCCGTTTCCAACACCTGGTTCGCAGATCCATCCAAAAGCTCCAGGCGACTTCTCGTAACCTGCGACTACGGGAAAAGGGTGGCTCTATCCAGTGCTCCCTGAAGACCATCATCGCCGATAAGATGTACAGAAGCGACAGCGAATAAAACTGCATATATTCATTCTCATCACGCAACAACGTATTTCACATCTTCTAAATGGAACTTATTAAATGGATGGACAATGTCCCCATTATCTCTAACACTAAAGAGACGTGTCGAACATATATCCTATCCAGAATCGCCATATATCCATTCAAATATCGACGAGTTGTATGATAAGTTTTGTCCGAGCATAGGCAAATATGGGGACCACGGAACTAATGGGTTATCGAATTCACGCATAAACGAATTCACAAGACCAAATCAGCCTTTTAGAAATTAGCCGAGATTGTAGTCAAGAGCGGTCGTAGATCATGAAAAAGTGGGAAGCGGAGCTGTGTGCACCGTTGGTAAATATGAGGAAAAAGTAAGTCAAGAGAGGCCGTAGGCCACGGCTGTCCGCGGCGTTGGCAAATATGGGGACCGGAGGATTAATGGGTAGGTGATTTATAGGTTAGACTAATGTTGTTTAGTTTACCCTAAACAACTATTGTACTAATTGAATTTAATAGAGGAGTGGTGACAGTCAGAATTAAAAGTTTTAATGTTTTATGCAAGATAAAACAAAACATAGGACTTCCAGTACATGAAAGATGGGGTCGCGAACATGGCCACGAATTTTTTAAGTTATGAAATGATATCGGCAAATTATTATATGCCATTAATTTAAATTCGACAAATAACCGTAGTCACCACAGTTTTTTATTTCTTATCCACCAATACGTGCAATTTATGTCTATTGTCATGCTGATTCTGAATCCGATTTCAAATTTGCTCCACCACGTCTTTCAAAAAACAGAACCAATCGAACTAAAAATGGCAGATTTGTGACTTTGATGTTAGTATATAAAGAGGTACATATGTGTACGTTCGTTTGTGATAATTGTACGTCTTTTCGTTTCGTAACAGTAGGTAAGGCGCCAGATAGGCCAGACTTCACGTGAAATTGAAGTCAGCACCACCAGGCCCATCCTTCTCCTTAGCTACTGTAGTCTTATGAGTTCTTTATGTTGCGCATGCGTCATATTGCTAGCCAATTATACAGAATGTTTTTTTTTATAACACAGAAATATACTGAGTGTTATATTTTGGTTGTCATTATTATTATTCAATCTGACATCGACTGACCACGGAGATTATGTAATTTAACGCCTTTAGATTATATTTTTAGGTTATATGAAATCTTTGGTCTACAAACCGTAGACGATTGCCACTCTATGGGACAACATCACTTGCGTCATTTATGAAATTGAGCCACTTTTATGTGAGCATGTCATCCAACTTGGTCTTCTAGAATCCGTCATCTGCAGCGTAGCAGCAAGTAATTCTACAAGTAATACAGCAAGTATTTCTTGGGTATAAGAACCATTTTGAGCAGATCTGAAATAACAATAAAGCATAAACACGTGCGCCCTTTTATTAAGTAATTAATCCTAAATTAGGTGCAATTATCAAAAGGTTTAAATTATTATAGTGTTTTGAAGTATGTACATGGCAAGCAAAGTATTGTCTTGTACATTGTACTATTGGCCTTAAAATACTTGTATTGAATACCAATCTTTTACCTTTTTGAATAATAAGCTTTTAAATTACACATACCTCAAAACAGTGTAACTATGGAATTTTACAAATTCCAAACCAATCTATGCATCTATGCATAGATGCATAGATTAGTATTCTGCACCTTGCCGTATCTATGCACCTTGCCTAACCCTTAATTAGGCGAGCCAATGTTCTTCACATAAGTAGTCGCAATGAGCACTTTGTGCTCCTAGCTTTTAAAATGCTGAAAAACCATTTAACATGTAAAAATAATCTATTGTATAATTTTAGTTATTTAATATATTTCTCCAAACTATATAAATAATCTGAAACAAATAGTAAAATAGAAACAAGTGAAGCCTCAATAAATTGAATATAAATATATTTCCGGAACTAAGAACTATTATAATCTTCACAAATCATTATACTTGATGCCAATATGTTTTTTACAAGCAAATTTTCCACAAGTATTACATATTAACAACAGCCACCTCTACTTTTTTCTTCTAGGATAACCTCCTGGACCCCTCTGGTAACCGCATATTTTGCGCGATTGAATTTTTGTTGACAGCGAACAATTCTCGTTCGTTCTCTTAGATGCAGTTGCAGCAAAATTCAAAGATAATTTTTTTTAAAACAGTCTCCGTTTCTTGTGTCAAATAGGGATGAGGCGTTATAAATAATTTTGGCATTGATTCCTGCTATATTTGACAGTGGAAAAATTATTATTGATTATTACCGGTTCTTGGTCTATTGACGAGTCGTTATGCATTGTAGAAATAAGAATAAGTCTATTTTGTATTGTGGCTCGAGATATCATTGTAATATTTTCTTGAAATCCAAATATCGAACTCTTGGCGGCCTTATTCTTATTTGGCACACATTTAGGGGGAATTTCTTTTTTGTTTTTCTTCAAAGTACCTACCAGTGTTATTTTGTCCTTTAAGAGAGCTTCAGTTAGTGGTATGCTCGAATATCTATAATCGCATGTTAAATAGAGTTTTCTTTTCTTTTGACTGGAGTTAGCAACTTATGCACGGTGTATGTTGGAGTATTTTGCTTTGTATAAGGTCCTTCTGGCTGTTAGCCACAATCAACTTCTAAATTTTGGGTATAAAATGTTTTTGAGTTACACATTGCAAATATCGTAATACCATATTTTGCCGGTTTATTCGGTATATATTGAATAAAGTTAAAACGCCCGCCAACGAAATTAATGAGAAATTAGAATCTAATTTCTCATCAATGGTTACAAATTCTTCAACAGAATAGCTATTTTTGCAGTTAGCCACAAAGCTATCTATAGTAAACCGTCTTGGCGCTAATTTGTCTACATTTCGTCTGATATCTTGTCTCTTTATTATCGAATCTAATGCTACTCAAAAGAAATAACAATCTTTTGTAACTCATACAGCCACGAAAAATTGCGATGCCAGTTCCATCATCTCTCCATAACTCTCTGAAGTTAGTATGATTAGTTTTGGTAACTCCAGCGAGATAAAGTTTGCCCAAAACTGTCAGCAGTTCAGCTCTCGTAACTTTTCTGTCAGTCTTTCCCTCCCATATTTGAGTATTTGCTGATTTAGAATGTATAAATTGGTATACATTAGAATTTCATGAACATCTATAAATTTTTGCAATGCTGTAGATTCATCAGGAATATCTCTGGCAAAGCGTGTTGGCCCAAATAAAATTTTGATGATGTTTCGTGTTCAAGCTATGAACAGGGAAAAAATATTGAATATATTTGAACTTGTAAATTTAATATAATTTTATTTTGTTTGATTGAAATTCAAGTTTAAGCTGCAAAACAAGGAGGTACCGTGAGAATGAGGCTCTTATTGTCCATGATACTTTCGCCTAAAGTTGTATTAAACAATTTGATATCATACAGAATGTTTTTTTTATAACACAGAAATATACTGTCACAGTAGAAATGTCACTGTACTATACTGTCACTGTAGAATTTCTTTGTCACAGTAGAAATGAAAATATTATTCAGTGAGATATTTGGATAATCCGGACCACGTTCTGGAAGCTGCCTAATATCTCGCAAAAAGAATCCTCAACTTTCCAAGCTCAAATGAAAGCCTGTAGGATTTATTATAAATGTAATATTCATTAATGGTTAAAGTTATTTAGATCTATGTGCTTATTCCTGTACGCCATTTAATAAAGTAGCCCTCTATTTTTACAACAGGATCAAGCAGTAATACATAAGTTGAAATATGTTTCATTTGCTATTTTTAAGATTTCATCTAAATTAAATATTCATCAAATTTAAACTTATTAAAAGATATTTAAATATTGGTTTTGAGCAAAATTGCAAAACTAAAAAATTAGTATAAAAACGCATGGCGTTTCAATTATTATAAAAATAATATGTGAAACGTACTTTTGTATCAACGAACGCAGTGCATGAGCATTTTAAGGTCAAGTTGTTATATTACTTGCATGTATTTGAAGAAGATAATAACAAATTTAATTACACCCCATATAGCGCGCGAATAAAGCGGTACGCTATACACTAATCATCTATTTTGTTATTATAGAACGTGTTAATTGTTATCTATTTTTTATTATTTAAACTAATGGCTTATTACAAGAAATCGAGTTTATCAATTATTAATTGTTATTTGTTAATTGTTAAATAAAGAGATTTACTAGTTGGTATTAGACAGGTGTCTTTTACTCAGCTCACGTCGATGTAACTGTAGGCTCCATAGGAACTTGACTATTGTCTTGTTACGAGCCACAGAAGTGTAACTTACAACTACCATTTTATTCAGTTTTACTAAATTTAGCTATAATTGGATTTTCATACAATTTAGTTGTCTCTTCCAACAAAAAAGTCTTATCCCTCCATATTTTCGTCAGCACATTCCACTTTGTTCTGAGTCACTGCCAAATTCATTCTAATCATAAGTTTCTGAGTCTGAGTCCTCAGATTCAATACAATAGGCATAACTCTCTCTTCCAGACGAAATGTTTACGTTATCTTCATCATTTTCCAAATAATAAGCAAGTTCTGCAATAATCACCAAGTTTTTGAATTTCTTGGAATCTTGAAAATAAACCAGGCAAAACATCTAATATTATTTATAAACGCGTTTATTACAAAGTTTTTGTTGATTTCATATTTCAAAGATATAACGGACAATAATTTATCAGATATAACAATGCTTTTATCTTTTATAAGTACTTTTTTCAAATTATATTTTGTATTATAAAGTAATTGGAATTTAGACTAGTTTATTACTACTAGTAATTACTAGTATTAGTACTAGTAATTAGTCTAAACATGTAGACGACGACCTTTTTTGCTGTAGCGAAGACTTCGACTAGCTGTTCGAAGTCGATATTTTTGACCAGTTCGTTTTTGATGTTCAGGATTACAATTGGTCAGTAGGATAGAACACAAGTAGTTCTTAATCCTGTTCAGGTGACTGAAGAATCGCTTAGAAATACAGTTGGACGCTGTCAAAGTTACGTAGATTCTTAGGGCAATGTTTACATTTGAAAAGCCGCTGCATGTTGTATCTGCTTATGAATTGTAACATCACCGAGACGAGATGAGGCTGAAGCTGATGCGATTGTAGTATCTCTTTGATTGGCAGGAAATTCTCTCAGAAATGCTGTCCACTGGGTCAACTCTTCTACAAGGTCTGATACCAGATGGCCTTGGTAGAACTCGAATAGAGGACATTTACGATGTAACGCCAGTTCCAGCATAACCACATCTTTGTATATGGGCAGCAAGAAGAGGATTGAATTCTGACAGGAGTTCCAGATATCTGAGAAGATTTGCATTCTCCGGAGAACCACAATTTTCCCTTTTGCCTCTTAAAGCTAGACCTCGTGATCTCAATTGGAAAAATAATACAGGATTTCCAATCAGAAATATCCAACAAAAGGTCGAAAATGTACGCCTGCTATGTTGATTTTGAGAAGGCTTTTGACGGCGTTGACACAAGCTTACTTAGTCAAAAACTGGTAAAAGAAAACCATCTCGGAGGTAAAACACTAGCCCTACTAAATAACATTTTGACAAAAGTTAATATATCAGTTGGCAGCCAGGCAGCAAAACAAGTCACCCAAGCAAAGGAAGTCGCACAAGCAGATTGTCTAAGCCCAAGACTATTTTTACTATATATTGCAGACTTTTACTATATAAAGCTCTCGACAATCTTTCCAGATTTTGTGATTTTAGTCATAGAAAGAGCTTTTACATCTGTTCTAGGGGACAGGCAAACTAGAATAATCGTAGCAGAATATGTAGAACTACGGTACACGGTTATCATTATAGACTTTGAGTGAACGCACAACCTTTCCATGATCCATGTTAAGATTGGGTATGCAAATAATATAAGAACATCTGTTTGAATAGATATCACATCCAAATTTTTAAAGCCGCTTGCGATATTAACTAAAACAGGTGCTATAATCTTATACCTACATCTAACATTTAGATAAAGCACTAATAGCAATAGACGCAATAAATTTTCTTATATGAATTAAAACTAAGAATTAAAACGAAAAACTCCATATATTTCAAATAATTAACATGACCAATGCCTCCAGACGGTGAATGGTAACAGTTTACACAGCTATGAGGAGCATTTTGAATGCATAAACTTGACATGTTTCCGGGAAACAAGTATCCATTCTTCAGAAGAACTGAATAAATAGCTAAGTTAATAACAGTAAATGGATTAGAGCAAGTAAATAATACCTTCAGCATGTCTTTAAAGCCACTGTGAAAGAATTAATGTCTTAACATTAATTTTGTCACAGTTTTTGAAAAAACAGTTTATTGTCTTGGTTTTTGAAAAAAATTGTAATTTTATAATGTAATAATTTAGATATGACGGATAATCACGAACAGCGGACAATGCCGAACACCTCTTTCACTTAATTTGCAACAAAGGCAATTCCGAATGCGCGCGATATAAGTAGCGAATTTGTCCGACAAATGACTCTGCTGACTTCACTCATAAATGAGTGCTAGTTCAGTTCAAGTGCGGTTTGCTCCTAAAATACTCGTCTCGACTGATTTTCAGTGCGGAGACATATTAATGTACCGATATCAGATTATACTTGTTATGACTGCAACAGTGCACAATGTTGTGATAATTGATAGGTGTGTATATAGTTAATACAACACACGACAATCTACGTGAACTTCTAGTAACCAGCTTAGCGTACGTTAGAATTGATGATACAACTCTAACATAAAGATATATGTATAGTAAAAAATTCTTAACGTCGATTCTTCTTTGGGCTATCCGCTATAACGCAGAATAGCTGCATTAGCTATTCTTTAGTGGTAGTTGCATTAGGGATAGTACAACGACGTAATTCGGTGACTGTAAAAGTACCAAAATTAATTATATTATTCGTTGCGTACTAAAATATGGTATTCTGTATTCTGTTAATTTTTATTTTTAGGCATTGTCATTACAAGATGCAATATTTGAGTCAGAATGGTGGAATTTTAATCGCAACAGTACCAAAAAAGATTTTATAATGATAATACAACGAATACAAGTATATGAAAATATTAGTATAGGTGGAATTTGGAACTTGGATTTGCTCGCTTTCATTAGGGCTCTCAGAACTTCATTTTCATGTTTTACGGCTATCAGTGTTTTAGAAGGGAATAGATAATAAATTTCTTATGAGTTATGACCTAAATAAAAAATCTTGCTAACTGAAAATGGATGTAAAACGTTTGTCTTTTTATTGTACTTTACTGGATGCGTAATATACTGTAAAATTTTCATTTTGTTTTTGTATAGTTTTTGTTTTTGTACCAATATAAGATTGCGGTCAGTTACGTACTTGTGTTTATTTTCAACATCTTTAAAAATTATTAATCACCACAAATTGTTAAGATACATAAACTTTGTCACAGCGTGTTACGTATGAAAGTGACATATTTCTTAGTAATAATTTTTAAAAATATTGAAAACCATGAAATGTATCAAAAGTGGCCTACAGACTTGATTGCCAACTAGATTCCCAGCTTGTTTAGCACAGACTATGCAACTGTTGACAATATGAACCAGCAACATCAGTAAGCAATTTAGGTTTGTTGTATATACAGGTACAGTGTTGATAGGAACAATTTGAAGTATTCCTATAAGAAAGAATAAGAAAAGCGCTATATTAGGTATTATTATTAACGAGATTTTAGATGCCTAGACAAAGAACAGAAAATAGATTGTGGTCAGAAGAATGGTATGAAGACCGCGCAGAATTTTCGTATTTCAGTTTATTAAAGGAACTTTGCATAAGTGCACCGAGCGACTTTATAAACATTTTAAGGATGGATAGTGAAACTTTATACGAATTGCTGAAAAAAGTGCAACCTTTCATAGAAAAACAAGACACCATAATATATGACGCTATTTCTCCTAATAACCGGCTCTCTGCAACTTTGCGATTACTAATAACTGGAAAGATAATTGAAGATTTAAAATTTTTGACTGCCATTTTATCACAAAGCCATTTTATCAAAAAGTAATAATCACGTTTTGTCATAATATATGTTCAAAGACACAATATAAAATTAATGGAAAAACCATATATTTTTATATGTAAGATTATAAGATAAAATAAGATTTTTGATGAGATAAAATTTTTAATCACAAAGTTTTTTGCTTCAAGGTGCCATAAATTAAACAGGTTTGGAATTCAATCTCTGAAGAATTTGAGCATTGGAGCCATAGAAGGAAAGCACATGCAAATAAAAAACCCTGCAATTCGGGTTCATATTAGTTTAATTATAAGAAAATGTTTAGAATCATTTTACTATCCATAGTTGACGCGAATTATGACTTTGTCATGGTAGAAGTTGTGCAAATGTTTGCGATTCAGACGGGCGAGTGATTTTTTTAACAAGTTTAATGCAAACTTATTGAATATACCCGAATCTGCCAAGTCACCTAATTCTTCTGAAAACATGGCCTTATGTTTTGTCGGCGATGATGCTTTCTCTTTAATAAGGAATTAGATGAAACCTTATAACGGCGATAATATTCCAAACGAAGAAATAATATTTAATTATAGATTGTCAAGAGCAAGACGCATAGTCGAAAATGCCTTTGGAACTCTTGCATCAAGATTTCTTGTGCTTTTAAATAAAATTAATTTCAACCCTCAAAATGTATCAATAATTACGTTAACACCGAGTTACCTCCACAACTATTAAAATAATAATAACGAAAAAAACAAATTCGTCCGTGTACTTGCGAGAAAGAGTAAGTGCAGAATCAGAAAATATAAAAAATTGCGACATCCAAACTTCAAATTCAACTTCTGTTGCAAAAGAAACCAGAAGAAGATTTACAAATTATTTCAATGGAGTTGGTTCAGTCCCTTGGCAAGATTTGCATCTAAATAAAACACCAAGTAATTTTTTTTATTATTTAATTACATTGAATTATTTTGTATCTTTATGTTTGGTAAGTATTTTGTTAATTTTAGAAACTTAATTATGTAGAATTATTTTGTACCCTAATATTTTATAAAATTTTGCTAATTTAAGAACATATTACATAGAATTAGATTGTATCTTTATATTTGAGAAGAAGGAAGTATTAGTAAATGTACACATTTTATGTAATAAAATCGTTATATTTAATACATAGGTTTAGTAGATTATACAATTATAGAAAAATTATTAGATCACGCCGTGGGCATCATCTAAGTGCAAAATTGCATAAATTAAATTAAATAAAATTAACCTTTATTGGCATACAATTCTACACAATCTGATAATAACATTAACAATTCAATATAATATAAAATAAATATAAAACAAAACATTCTTAAACCTATCACAATAAAATTTTTACGAAAAGTACATTAGACAAAAAATAAACAAAAAAGAAAAACAATAAATAAATAAAACCACGTCAAAAACCAATAACAAAACATTTTTTCCCACTTTTTCTTTTACACCTTGCCTTCCCCTTCTTCCCCTTTTTTTCCCTTATATTTTCTATTTCAACACTTCTTTTTTTCTTTCCCTTTCCTCCCTTTCCCTTTCATTCCTTTTTTCCTTGATCCTAAACCTTTTCCCTCAATCCCCTTTCCTCATCTTTCCATTCAATGCCCCTTTCCCTTTACCACCCTCTACCTAATCCCCCAGGGATGAGATGACCTGATATGCTGTTTCTTTTAATTCCATTCTATCCGCTTTATCTTCTCCTCTATTTTTTTCATTATTTTCTTCCCTTCACCACTCTGCCCTAAAAATCCCCTCCAATTCCTTGCTTCCCCCCTTTCCTCCTTGGACGATCCAAACAATTCGCACTCATTCGCCCAATGCTCCCACGTTTCCTCCATACCTTCACATATCCTACATTTTCTTTCACTCTCTCTCATCCAATATCTATTCCCTCTCTCCATACTCCCACACCTGAACCTT
>WYDF02308837.1:0-15111 GCA_009867245.2 Adranes taylori | reverse complement strand
TCAATGGAGACCACCAATGACACGACCAACAGGAAGACCACCAGAGAGATGGACGAATGACATAAAAAGGGCAGCAGACACAACATGGCACCAAGTGGCAATGGACCGTGGAAAATGGAAAAATTTAGGGGAGGCCTATATCCAGCAGTGGATACAAAATGGCTGACAAAGAAGAAGAATAATGAAGAATTATGCAAGGAAAAAAGTCAATGACTCGCCAAAGCAAATACCTTTAACTGTAACTTCGGAAATTTCTTCGCCACGAAAAACTGAAAATTTACTATCACCAACATCGTCAAACAATGAAGATGGACCTTTGCATCCCAACATTCAGCTATCGATTTATCAACAACCATCACTTCTATCACCGTCATCGCTGCCTTTAAATAATCAAGTGGAAGATGAAGATGAATGAACTTTGATTCACTTAGTAGGTCGCGTCCCAAAATTCTTGACAGATCATGGAAAAGCAGAAGAAATTTTCAAACGATTGAAAACTGAGTCAGCACCAAACCCAAAATAATTTATTGTTGAGATGATCGACTGTTTAAGTTCATGAAGTGGCGAATTGTTAGAATATGCAAAAAAAGTAGATACTAAACTTTTGGCCGACAATATTCCTGTACAAGCAGGTAGCGGAATTTCGGTATGCTGGTAACCGAAAAAAGATAGTACGGCTGACGAACAATATTTGATTGCAATTGGGCAATTTCAACCAAAACTCAGCATTTTTCCTGCCAATACAAACAATGTCGAATGCACCCTGGATGGTATTCTGAATATCCTTTCTTAGAATACAGTCCCGAGAAAGATGCAGCATTCTGTTCTGTTTGCTGTCTTTTCCCAGAAGAAGAAGGAATATCATGTGCTAATCCAGAATGGGTGTCTATCGGTGTTCGACAATGGTACAAAATGAAAAGTTGTGGGGTTAAAAACCTTGAAAAATTATCCGCACATTTCTCTTCCAAGTCTCATCGAGCAACTATGAATGATCTTTATCATTTTATTAATGCAGGAGCTCATGTTGATATTATCCTAGACAAATCCAGTAAGAAAAATAAAATGAAAGAAGAGCAAGATAAAGAATATCACGATATGTTGCAAAACCTCTTAGGGAGCAAGGTTTAGCATTTTGTGGTCATGGAAGTTCTGAAGCAAATGCAGATGGAAATTTTATTCAAATTGTGAAATTGATTTCTCGACACTGTCCTCTCATGAAGAAGTGGTTGGATGAAACCAGCTCAAGATCTCGTCACGTGACGTACCTTAGTCCCGAACGAATTAATCGATTTGTTGGGATCTAAAACACGTGAATCTGGTTTGAAAGAAGTTGAACAAGTAAACATCCTCTCCATCATTAGCAATACAACGCCAGACTCGTCACATTAGGCTCGTCTCGCAATTAACATCCGATATGTACCAAATCTGCTGAAGGACCTGTTCTTACAGAAAGACTACTAAAGATGGACATTCTATTTACGAAGAAAAGTGGCAAAGAAATTTTCGCACCAAACCAAACCCGATATGTCAAACATTGTTGTGCCGGCGACTACGAAGATCTACGAGTATGCTCGATGCCAAGACGGATATGTCAGTCATTTTCTTTATCAGCATACTAATACGCACAAAACGATGTAGCCCGAACGATGTGACAGTTTTATCAGCCTACGTAAATAGCCGATAATATATATGAACCTCAACGATGATGAAAACATAACCTCAATTTTTTATTAGGTTAATCTGCCCGCCATTAGCTTCAGTAGTCGCTTTCAGTGAACAGAATGCTGCATCCAACCATGAAAATTGTTTCTCAATCCTACGATTTTGCAAGAAAAATTGACAAACATTTGGAAACTGTCTAGTTCACATTTTATCTAAAGAATTTAGAAGTGTATTTGACGTTTTTACCTCTTGCATTAAAAATAATTTGGAAGAATCTTTCTAAAGTTATTGAAAACTCCAGTAAATCCAGTTACTATGAAACACTTCTTGAATCAAGCAAGGACTGCGAAAATTTTATAGATATTTATCTCGCAAATAACACACAAATTGAGAAAACTAGGGCATATAAAATTGTTTATTTTGTTGTGACTTCCCCGAATTCTTTGGCATCATGTGAAAGATCATTCAGTAAACAGAAATTACTCATGAATTTATATTGAACAGCAATGGCCGACGATCGTTTAGATGCGCTCATGCTAATTTTTTTCTGCAAAGGATATTGTGATTTGAGGATATTCACCCCCCCCCCTCCCACCAGATTAGAGACTCGCTACGTCCCAGAATCGCTCTGGAATAGTCGTCAGAAGATTCAATAGTGTCACGAGGACAAATAGGTAATTTATTACTATAATTTATTACTATTATTACTATATAATCCACGTAGATAAATAACATGACTTAGAACTTGTTAATTCTTAATTCCTTATAAGAAAATGATTAATTGCTATTGCAAAAATCATGTATGAATGAATTTAGCGTTTCGTTTTCCAGTTGAGCAGTTATCGATTTTTAGAATTCTACCATATTATTAAAACATTTTAGTTCATTATAATTTATTTAGAATTAAATTTTGTTGGGTTGGATAATTACGTAAACTTATTAAATTCTCTAGCAGACTATAAAATATCCTATTTATCATTTACAGTAAATGATGTCCATTAAAATTCTCAAAACGAAGTACTACAGATATTTAAAAATTGTTGGGATTATGATGCAATTATTCTTATACAGATAGATGCTGCACAAGAAAGAATCGAACATATTTTGAGTTCGTTTTCGCAGTTATGTCTAGTGATGGATTAAATAATTCGTGGGCCCCTATCAATCAAAATCTCGGGGCCCCTGACTCTAATTTCTTGATCTCACACTCTTGTTCCAAATGTACCAAAATTTGCTTTCTTTATTTTTTCGCAGTAAACTCTCTCAAAATGACTTCAAAATGAATTCTTTTGAAAACATCGAATTCACTAGATATAATTGCTTAAAGACAACTTTTTCACAGTAGCATTTGTGATCATGAGGCACCTTTAGATTCGAAGGGTATTCGTCACATCTTGCAAGGTTGATTGCACCTTGTTTTCAAAAATTATTTTGTATGATTGTGATGCAGACACTGTTTTATTATTTTGGATAGATCCAAATTGTGAGATAAAATACTTGAAGTGTACTGCTTCATCATCAAACTCGTACTCAATATCCTTTGGATATATTTCCCGAAATCCTTGAGCAACATTTTTAGTTTCTGCGTCTGTCTCCGATGGAAACTCTGACCTGAATCCTGGTGACCCAAAACATTCTACATCACCCACTTGTCGACGGAAAGAATATAACATTTCCACCTCTGCATAGAAAGCTGGTTCTAATGAAGCAATTTGTTAAAGCTTTATCAACAGAAGGAGACTGTTTCAAGTACCCCATTTCGCCATTTCCTAGCCTATTCTTTGAAAAGATAAAGGCCGGCGCGTTATACGGTCCATAGATTAGGCAGATCGTTAAAGATAAACGTTTCATCGGAACAATGACAGAACTTGAAAAGAATGCTTGGTTCGCATTCAAAAACATTGTCACAGACTTTCTTGGAAATAAGCGAGCACAGAATTACACCAAAATTGTCCAGTAACTCTTAGAGTGTATCAAAAAGCATCAAATTGCATTTTCTACATAGCCATCTTGCTGACTTCCCGGAAAATCTTGGTGCAGCCAGTGATGAGCAGGGTGAGCGATTCCACCGAGATTTGAAGGTCATGGAGGCACGGTATCAATGTAGATGGGATGTAGATATGATTGCTGACTATTGTTGGAGCATCAAGCGAGAATGTCCAGAGGTTAAACACTCCATAAAAAGCTAGAAGCGGAAATTTTTGCCTTAATGTGTATGTTTCTCTTTATGGTATTTTTCTTTGCATTTTTTATGACTTTTGAGACAAAGAGAGGGTGGCCCCGAAGCTTAAAAAATTGACGTGATAGGCAAAAACTGCAATAATTTTTTTATTCAACTCCCAAAAGTTAATTAAAAACAAATGACAGATCTAAGTCAACAAAATCTCTGTTCCTTAGTGTAATTATTTGTCGAGCTACCAAGTTGCTCGTGTATTAAAATTACCAGGGCCGTTTTCAAGATGTAATAAAAACATTTAAAACATGGAAACGTATACAGGTCTATACAATTCAGGATATGTATACAGGACTATGCGGACATGAATACAGGAATATATTCATGTCCGTTTTATTTTAACTTCACAGTTCTAATTCTTGTTGAAAAATTTTATAAAAATATTAAAAACAAACCCCTTGTTGCATCTAGCGCATAGGACTCTCGAAATCATAAATACAACCCTTAATAAATGCATATGCAAATCAAAGTAAAATACTTATTACTGAACTGTGCATGACAAAGTAAATATAAAACAGCATCGTAGGTCCCAACCCTTGTCGTTTTTGAACCAACAGACATAAATCGGTATGGATCGATGTGTCCGCTGAGGTGGTATGTTGGTACTTCTAGCGGAATGTTACATGTAGATATACACAATGTAAAAAATAAATAACGCGCTCAATCGGACAACACGAGATTTTCGTTGTAGAAAGAAAATTGTACTCTCATGTAGGTGGACGTTGTATTATGTTCGTGAATCGTAAGCGGCTGTGTATTTGAGTGTGTGTGCCTGAGTGAATGCGTGTAAAACGATATCTAACATTTTTGTCTGACTCTCAATGGTGTCAGCAAGAAGAATCAGAAGTACATTTATTGGAAATCTTGGAAATTCTTGTACTCTAGCTTGGTCGTTCGTATTTTACAACACTTTCAATTCGCCTTGAGAAAAAACAACTGCTAGTGGTTTTACGGAATAAAAAATCTTTACGGAATAAAAAAGAATAAAACCTAATAATCCTGATAAATTTCTGCTGGATCTTTACTTCATATTGTTATAGAAAAAGATACAATATAGGTATGCAAGCTTAAAGCTTTAAGCTATAACCTGATACGCTGAAAACCTGATAAGCTTAAAGCTATATCAGGTTTTCAAACGCTGTGATGTCAAAAAGCATTTAAAAAATTATCATTTGTACGTGGGCAGAGTGCGAGGAACAAATATCCCCCAAATTAACACCACTATAGCTGTCAAATCGTATATTGTATTTTACTCAACTTTGACATACCATTTAGTTGACAACAAACGCAGGAAAGCATTTTCGTTCATTGAGTCTCGAAAAAAATTTTCGACAACAGATTTCAAACGTAAAAGTGTTTTGCTGGAAAATCGAATTCACCTATGGTTAAACACCTCCACCATTTGGAAGTAAATAGAAAGTTCCCAAACCATATATCGTTACAACGGTACTGGCAGTGTAAAAAGCGAAAGGTGATCCCGAAAACAATGCTACTATCTAGTCCAGATAGGAATTGTAAAGAGGAAATTCAACGTAATTCGAATTTATCTGACTTTAAATTCGTATTTGAAGCCTTGGACCTAAAATCTAACCGTCGACCTTTCAGCAATATTCGGTACCATTGCATAGAGATTGACTTCACCAGATGATGAATTCAACGAATTCACCAGATGCAAAAACCAGTGAACTTATCTTTTTGGGCTATTTTAGAAGCCCCCAGAGCTTGCACTAAAAAATATGGAAGTTTGTATTCGTTAAAGTCAGCGCTGTGACAGGAATGGTAATAAATTCCGTTGGTTTACGTTCAAGCGGCGTGCGAGTCGTTTCTCCATAAACTTAATCGAATTATCAAAACAAAATGTTTCAAAAATATAATATTGTCACGTTATATTTTGTGACAATATTAGTTTCCCTTTATTGATAAATAAGTTTCACTTTATTGAACTAACCCACCCAGCTATAAAACGGGACCAAAAGAAAATAACTATTCAGTAGTTATTCCGAAGAAAATAACTATTTATACAGTTCCAGGCTGAAGAGGATAATAAATCCTAAAGCCTCATTCAAACAAACGCTCCAATCTCCCAACAATATACAATCCCCACATGGAGTGGAGTTTTAATTAGGGTAAAAATCCCACACTGTTGGATGCATGGACATCCTTCGCCTTTTGAAGGTTTCACCACTTCCTACGTAAAACAAAAAACAAAAAAAACTATTAATGTAATTACTTCAAGTTTAAATTCAAATTCGGAAATAAATTGGGTCAGCCTAACACATTGAATTATAAAACTCACTATTATTTTTATTTAATATATTCATAAAAATAACTAATTGCATGCGATAAATTTTAATGTCAGTTCTCAAGTAAAGTAAATAGCTAATAAGCAATTCACTAATTAATAAGTTCTAACTTATAATAAAAAATTAGTCAAGAAAATATAATAAAAAACTTACATTTGTACAGCAGACATCACAAACACTATATTTTTCTTCAGATTTATTTTAAGTAAAAAATTCAATATCAGCGGTTGTAAAAAAAATGTTTTTATAGGGCTACCACCCCTTAAATGAATATCAAAAAACCAATTTCATCTTTATTAACGAAACTCCTATAATATATACAGATTATATATACAGATTAAAAACTGGAATAAAGTGAGTACTTAAACAATAGAAAAGGCACACGTTTTGTGTGTTATAAATTATAATATTAGAATATAAGTTTAAATATATTTCAACATCTGCATTTGAATCATATCCCACATGTACTTTGATATCAGTTAAATGGATATAATTAATAAAACATATGTAGAACGTAAATAAATCATAATATAGTACAATGAGTTTTTACCTAGCTGATTAGTAAAATATTAAGTTACATACATATAATAAACATATGTTTTGTAATTTGAACATGACCTAGAGTACACTATTTATTTCATCCAAAACAATTAACTTATCAAAACATTTTAACTATGCATAATTTTTATTAAATAGAACATATTAACTCTTAATTAAACGACGACTCTTTGGAAAACATATTTTTATATATTTCAGTATTCAATTTGATTGAACACGTAGATATGAGCCCCTTTTCAATAAAAGTAGCGGTTCGTGCCATATTTTTTCTTAAGAATCCGCAATACTAATCAATACAAAAAGATTTTATATTAAGCTAGATCACTACAATGCATTAATTGTTCCCCGCTGAAAAGTTTAATCGACATACTAGTGATGAAGTTATGTTAATATGACACCTATTAATTAGTTTATATGATTTTAATTTATAATACTTGAATAACTAAACATTTCCTACAATTTAGTTATTATGACTTATGAAATACGTAAAGTGGATACAGCAGAATAAAATTAAGATGCTTGCACTATTTTCCACAAATAAATTCTCTATAGTGTTTTTAATTGGGGAGATTTCATACCTCGCATCCTGTATTTCTAAACTACCGCTCCGAATTGAATATAATTTGATGAGCTGTCGTAGAAAATTCTTGCGTAAAAATCTTTTTAGAAAAAATTCTAATTTAGAAAAAAAAATCAGTACATATGCTGAGACTAAAATTAAATAAAAAAAATTTCGTCTAATCCACAAATTTAATTAAATGTTCTTTAACCTTTTCGACTAAATAACCATTATCAGAAGAACAAAACTACAACAACGTTATTTAAAATTTTTAAAATTCCCTACACATTGCTGCCCCTACATTTTGTTATATCTTGCGTAAAACATAAGTTGAACCTTTTACTTTTGACTGTCACCTTTGAAGTCGTCTATTAAATTCAATTAGTACAATAGTGTTTACGGTAAATTAAACAACATTAATCTAACCCATGAATCCTCAGGTCGCGGTCTGTTGCCTCTTTTGATATAATTTTTCCCCACTACCTCTTTTGAGTCACTTTCTCTTTATGTCCGCTTTGCGAAAATTGAGATCTCTGGGTCTTACGATTGTTCCCCCAGTTTTATTTTCTTAACTTTCATAGGAAGATGAGATAAGAGTTAGACCCATTATGTGTGGTATCATTTTAAATAAAATTACAAGGGCTACCAAAATGTAAATAATATACAGGGTATTACTAAAAAGTGTTTGAAAACATTTTTTATTTCTCAAAATGGGCCAAGTATATTCAATTGCTCATGCTGGCAAAATTGAGGTGCCTTAGACTTACATACGTTCCCCAACTTTCATAGGAATCGAGATATTTAGGATTGTACACCTTTTGTTCAAGGTCAAATTACTCCGAATCTATTGTGTGCAACTTTTTTAAACTCGCTTAATCGCATAAGTATTAAAGGAGCTTTCCAGACGAAAAATTTAAGTAAGTTTCTGAGAAAATGGACCGCAAAGTTTGAAAAACAAAAAGCAGCCTGTATATTTGTTAGATTGTGATTTTAGAAAAAAATGTTTCAAATAAAATCGAAGACCTTTATGTAGCCTATACAATAAAGTTTTTTCGTATGTCCTATCTTTTATTGTTCCTGAGATATTTTAAAAGGTTTGTTAAACTTCAAACGTGGAAACACCGCTTCCTATACATTTTGCCAACATGGGACTTCTTTTATTCGACGCAAAATACAAGGTACTTTATGTGTGCAAAATTTCAGCCTCCTAGTTTGAATACGAAAATTCTGAACAAAAAAAAAAGGCTCCTGTCCGCCATATTGGATTTATAAGAAAAATGAAAACTTCTGCGGATTCATAGTCTACACTTATGTACCAAATTTCATCCAGATCGGTCCCATAGGGAAGGAGAAAATCTTAAACATACATCCGTACGCACAGACACCGAAAAATAGACGCTTCTTTTATTTTTTTGAGCAAGAAAACAATTTTTCAGAAAAAACTTTTTATATGAAAAATTATTCCTTATGACTCCCCCTTTGAATTGAGAATTAACGAATTGCAGTAATTTCAATACAAGAGACGTACTAAGGTGAAATAGAAAAAAATGTCAAAACATGAATCCTATATCTCATATACCTATACGTATTACATACCTATAAAGATAAAAATTAAAATTTTACACTTAAAATAATATTGTTGTAGTTTTCTGAAACTTAAAAAACTTACGTTGTAGTTTCATATAAAAAGTTCTTCTGATGATGGTTATTTAATCGAAAATGCTAAAGAAAATTTAATTAAAATTGTGAATAAATTTTTTTAATATTATTTAAAATGAATATCCACGAACATAATCCATACATTAACAAGGAACTAAAATGTTGAGAACATAATATGATAACAGTAATTTGCATTCAGATGAATTAGCCTGATTACATTTTTGCCATAGAATGCGACGTTGTCACTTTTAAAATTTAAAAACGTGAATCACAAAATATATTATTCGCTGAATGTACGTACAACGTTGATAAATTTCCTTAAAACTGTATAAATCTTTTGTTGACGGACGGTACTGTGAAGTACCATTTTTATATACTATATAAAATTTCAATAATCGCACAATACCTTCTCCCAACCGGTACGCTAACGAATACCTTTTCCAAATGCTGTATTCAGTTGCCATTGGCGTAGTTAGTGTGTTTGTTTATGGCGCCCCCCCCCTCCAAACAATATACTGTCGACTTTCTATGGAGGGGGGGGGGCGCAATGGGTTTTGTATGGGGGGGGGGAGATTTTATTCGACAATTAAAATGCCATATAAACGATGTGCTATAGATAAAAGACCGCAAACAGACACTGAACTTTTGGAAATTATAGAAAATTTTACATTTGAAGATATACCAAACGATTCATAAATGAACACAGATATAGAAAGTGATTGTGAAAACAACAATGATATTGTTTATGAGAAACTACAGGAAAATGATTTAAGCAAGGAGAATGGGGGGGGGAGGGAGTTTCAGGTCTATATTTTATTGGAGAACAAGTTAATGACCCAGTTGTTGGGGAAGAACTTGTTAACTCAGATGTTGGACAAGAAGTTGACGACTCGCAGGAAAATGTTGAGAAGGAAGTGGGCAACGGGAATCCCGAAGAAGTAGATCAATTGCAAGCTAAAGCTGGGAAGCAATAGGGTCTCGTAAATAACAAGCCAAAATCCAAAACAGGTGTAACTATAGACAGAAAATGGAAAGAAAGAAAAGTGGTCACTTCCAATACCAGATACCAGTATCCGGAAGTTTGCATAGAAGATAATTTTGTGGGTTGTGAAACAGTCATAGATATTTTTGTTACTGCTATAAACTCAATTTTGAAAATATAGTTGAGCAGTCAAATCTATATGCGGTACAAATCCACAAAATTCTAATATCGTATTATATTTTATTGTGTGCATTATTGTTATTTTTATTTTAAATTTGCTTTTTAATATTAATAAAACAAATATTAGTAACATTTCTAAAAAGAAATCAATTTAAAAATAAAAAAATAATTCGTACCTACATAGAAACATACCAATGAATTTCTATTAAAATGCTTATGTGCTTATGTAACTTTAATTTTAATTTAATTTAATATTTTAAATTAAAACAATACATATTAACAAACTAATTGCCTCTGTATAAATCAAAAAGATTTCCGTTCATCAACGGTCATCCGAACGAGGAGAACAAAAATTACTATTATCGCAATCGCGCTCCTACATGCATATTCTGTTAAAAAACGGTATACTATCATTGCTTGGCAATCGAGCCGGTAAGCTGTTCTGAAGAACAATTGAAAATATTCATATGAATATTTTTGTTTATCGTTCTACTGGAGCAATACTAGACGCATATTGAACAATGAACGAGAATGAATCACGCGACTGACTGGATACATAGAACCACATAGAAAGAACTGCATATTTTTGGAATTGATTTAATTTCGGCGCGGAAAGTTGCGTAGCACATCTAGCGCAAACGTGCTCTTTCGTTCTGCTTTGCGTTTACTAAATATTCTCTTGCTGCTTTCATTCAATGTAGAAATCTATGGTAGTGCATTGTAAGTAGAAATCTTTTTCAATTTATTATTAAGGTAGTTTTGAATAAACTATCGGATAAGAGATGGCGGGAAAAAAATTTATTTTAGATAATTCATTCGCTTGATATATTATATGTTTCAATAGGAACAAGTTATTTTCAAATTACATCGCGGCCATCGCGTTCCAAACATATACCGCGATAAAAAACATTCTTTAAAGAACTACACGTCACTATCTGCAACTGTACAAGAATGCTAAGTGTTAATGAGTCTATGATAATATTTAAAGGACGTAATTCACTAAAAAAAGTACAATCCCATCAAACCGTGGATATAAAATTTAATGTTTGTCAGATCAAAAAGATTATATAAAGATATTACAAATATATGCAGGAAAAAATGAAATAGTCCAAGCCATTTGTAGTTCAGCATTTGTAGTTTTAAGTTTGAGTGAACGTGAATGAGAAAAAAACAAAATCTTATATTTTGATAACTACTTTACGTCGCTACCTCTACTAAAAAAAGAACTAAGACACTGAACAGGCACTAGCATTAGATCTGATAGGACAGGACTACCTAAGAACGTGATCGATAGTAAAGACCTGAAACGTGGAGTTTACGGCTATTGCTTTCCTTCTATGGATGTAGTAGTTGGGAAGTGACAGGACAAATTTAGCTGGTAATTTCCATGGCAGTCAAGAAACCTCTGTACAACGCACACAAAGAGATGGATCAAAGTTGCTGATCCCAGCTCTGACAAGACAGATTTAGTCTTGTTTATGGAGTAAACAGAAGATCCAAAAAATGTTGCCACCGTTTGTTTTGGGGGCTAATTGATATGGCTTTCGTGAATGCTTATATCATTTATTCTGAAATCAACACTAAACACCCTCTCCTAGGATTTCGCGGATATGTTGCTATGGGGCTAATAACACAAACGATGTGGAACCAATAAAAAACGTTCTTCTGATGTCACTAACATTACTTCTAATAAGAAAAGGCGTGTTCATGGATATTCTATTTCCCCAGCTGATCGTCCTTTAAACCCAGGGACACATTCGGTCACATTCGGATAATTTATATATATATTGTTTAAATATACATAATTAAATAAACATGTTTACTATTTAGTTAGTTATTTGTACAGTTTGCAACGTGGAATAAAGTATAAAAAGTTCCAATTGTTACCATTACAATCATTAACAAGCGCCTGATGGTACTTCAAAGTACCACCATTCACTTTTTATGAATAAATTGCGAAAAAAAAATTTAGTAGGTGCTAGTTTACTTATTTTTAAGCCTCCAATCAAAAAAATAGTTAAACTAATCGAAGTTGTAATAGGTCAGGCAGCAAAGAGTTAAAGATAATTCATCCAGTAAAACAGAGCCACGAAAATCGTTTGTCATCGATATTCTAAAATGAATGTCTTGCACAAAAAGACCAGAATGGAACACAAAGGTTAATTAAAGTTCCTTTTTTATTGGTTTGAATTCTAGAGTAAGTATTATATTCATGTATGCATGTAATAGTTGCTATCGAATAATGCAGAAGTTTCTTACAATATCATAAATTAGTAACATATACCTTATACCGACTATACCATGTACAGTTATCGCATATGAGAAGCCGATATGTACGGAGGCTTGTAGCAGCCTTCATTTAATGCGCGCTAGATGTGAAAAGTCATATGTTATTTTATACACGGTGATATTTTCCTATTAAACAATTACAAAGAAATTCATCATTTATATCTAGCTACGGAATCTTGGGAGGAATATATTGTAACGCGGAAAAAGTTCTTAAGTTATTATATTGTATAAAAATTCAAGTACAGCTTGATGTTTTTGAGGAGTTCATTCTAGTTAAGTTTAAAAGTACTTTGACCATTCTTTTAAATGTTGATTAGGAGTTTTGACTTTAAGGGCCGAAAGTCATCACGACAGGGGTAAATGTAAGGCGTAAAATTAAAAGTATTCATTTTTATTAGTTCTACTGTAGATACTTTACGTACTTTAAATACTCATAACTCAGGGTATCTAGATTCTAGGAAACGTTTTAGTAATTTAAGCATTGTCGTTTAACAATCAAATTTGTTACGTAAATAGATGTCATATTAAACTGAGTTCAATGAAATTAATCTAGGTGCAATAATTAATTCGTTGTAATCATCCAGTGTAATATAAAACATTCTTGTATTGATTAGTGTCGCGAATTCCTATATCTTCACGAGACAGACAGACAGTAGGAAATTGATTGTATCGAGTACAATAAATTATTAGGTAATTAGATTGCGATAGTTTAAAAGGAAGAAATTAGAAGCGGAGCTTCTAGCAATTGCAGGAATAGCTTTTGAGAAGTAGCGAGCGGTTAGCAACATCAGTTGATGGTTGAATTTCTGTTACTGAAAATAGCCTTAAAAATAGTACAGTGTACGTGATGACTACTGCACAAATGTAAGTTTGTGTTATGTTATTATGTATTGACTAGTTTTAAAATCTCAAACAAATCAATTTCATTCTGGATTTATTCTTGTCACCAATTTTTGGTCATTTTTCATATTTATGTACTCCTGAATGTTTCTTGATATTTATTTTATTTGCTATTATAATTACTTTTTCATGAATATAATGGATTAAGATTTATTCTTTTATGTGTTAAGCTGATCCGATTTAATTAAAATCCAGAATTTAAATTATATCAAAAGAGAAATAAATTTATTAAATTGCATTTTCAATCCCTTAAATAGGTGGGTATATTTGTTTCGTAAACGTGGAATTTAAGTAGCTAGTAAAAACCGACACCACTATTTACTGTCGCGGAAAAAATGCGACTATTTTATAAGCCACATATGAAACAACAAACAATATGTCCACAAAGCAGCATCCAAAATAATGCAGTAAAGGAAAAAGTTACATGCAATAAATAATCATATTGTCACGAGGCAAAATGCACTCGTTCCTGTTTAGTTCAATGTGAGAGAGTCTGAACATTAGATACTTAGAAAGTATGTAAATAATTCAGGATGAATAGATGCGGTGAAGTGTAACGATAGAATTTGTTATCATATAAAATAAATCCTACTGTATATAGTTTAATATAATAAAGAACAAACAGTCACTAAATATAAGTTAAAATGGTTACGTTCATAGAGATGTTTATCAATTTCGTTAATATTTTCGAAATGTGAAATGCTAGGTAATGTAGGAAGCTTCAGTTGAGCAATTATGGTTGAAACAATAAATATATTGTAAATATTGGTACAAGATACTCACATATGGGTTAAGTTAGAATGTTATTGTGATTAGCAAATTGTTATGCTGATGGAAAGATACATAAAAACTCTGACACAAAGGCAGAAAAACACAAAATATATACAATGGGTAAGTAGTTTTGGTTGAGTAACTAATTGTAGCAGTATCAGCAGAATTAAGCTGATTATCAAACAATCAATCAATAACGATAATGAGGTCAGCGTATGAATATGTGTAAATGGGTTAGTAATAAGTGGGTACAAGTTCATGACGGTTGACAAGAAAAACATTCAGGCTATACGTAATTAGTAAAATGACCTTCACAAGTAGACGGCGTAAAACACTGTAGAACATAGTAGATTATTTAAAGTAGGGAAGCTAGAGTAGAAGGGGAAAGTAATAAAGGTTTATACGACCAGCCTTCTAGAATGAATCAGTAAATAAATAAGTTGGTGAGTAAAAGGCAGTAATAGAGAAGGGTGTATTCGCAAAGCAGTACTATGTCGGAATGATTTTTGAATGTAAAATCCATGATTTAATTCGGATTAAAAGTATAAATAAGTATTAAATAAAAGATTAATCAGTTCGTGATTAAAACGGGCAGTTCCAAAATTGACCAGTTCTAAGCTGAAGAAAGAGGATGATAAATCCTAAAGCCTCTTTCAAATAAACTCTCCAATCCCCCTAACTATATACAAACCCAACAGGGAGTGGAGTTTTAGTGTGGTAGAAATCCCACACTGTTGGATGCACGGGCATCCTTCGCCTTTTGAAGGTTTCTCCAAAAGAGGTGATTAAATTAAAGCGTTTAGAAGAAACAGTAATCAGGAATCAATAAAGTAATTGTGTACGGCAACAAGAGTAAAACTAAATTAGAAGTCATAAGTTTAATTATTAGCAAAAAGTAAAACCAATCGAAATAGAATTATTAAAGATCACTATGCATAGGTACAAAATCAGTTCTGTAGAACTTCAGAGAAACTGCACGTAACTTTATTATTTATTACTTGGAAAATATACTGAT
>WYDF02308826.1:0-15111 GCA_009867245.2 Adranes taylori | reverse complement strand
TTTATAGTGCGTGCCAACCCGCACACACTGGACCGAAGTTTTACATCTACCCCTATAGATGTGCATGATAAATTATACTTACCTTCCTCCTATAATTACCGACCTCGTTACGTGAGTTGCCTAGATTCGATCAACATAGCAAACTATAGCTTGCGCTGGGGATCGGACCCGGGACTCTGCGGTGGCAGTCATGCATCTTAACCACATCGCTACGACGTCGGCCCCTCTATACTTATCTGTGTTCGTTCGATTTCAGAAATATCTCCTTCTTCTTACAATTATTTAACGTCGGCCTTCTTTCGCCATACAATACTGTGGCCGCCTATATCCGACGTAGATACTAACTTCCAGAGCCCGGCGCGTTCGCTTACCATCTGTTATATATTAAAACACATTACTGACTTTAATACTGTGTATTAATAATAATTATAATAAAAAGTACTCTTCACAATTATTATGTTATGCAATATCTATTGTATGGATAATCACTCTTGGATAATCACTCTGCCTTGACAATTGACTGACCCTTCTAAAAACCACGTTGTCACGTCTACTGAACAATCATGGATATGCATCCTATGACATCTCTCTTCTTAAGATGTAAATTACAAACTATAATGCTTACTTAATATAATCTTTTAAATAATCTGGTGTTTTAATAATTCTACCTCGTCTAGTTATCTTAGTATCTACGTTGTTATTACTAATTCAAGTTAAATAAATATCTGAACAATCTCTAGTTTTAACATTACCATGAGACAGACTACTGTGAGAAGGCATATCCCCCACCAATGCTTGATTCTGTCGCTGATACATACTTTGAT
The DNA here is from genome assembly GCA_009867245.2 of Adranes taylori. Taxonomy (NCBI): domain Eukaryota; kingdom Metazoa; phylum Arthropoda; class Insecta; order Coleoptera; family Staphylinidae; genus Adranes; species Adranes taylori. The sequence continues at coordinate 14,287 of WYDF02308826.1, read as the reverse complement.
CTTGCTCAACATTACAAGAACTGTGATCAATTGTATTTTCCCCGAACCACGTAACTTGTACGAATTGCTCAACCGATTGTTCAAATTTTTTTCTTGATACGCGTTTGTTACTCGCGGCTTAATATCCTTCCTGTTTCTTTCTATCTCCGACCCTCTTTCTGTTCTTATTGTATATGATCGCGGTCTGCTAGCTATTCCTATTATTTGTTCTTTTTCGAAGTACTTTCCGATTTTCACTGCTACTCCTTGTCCAATCTGTAGAGGGTTCTGTTCGCGACTGCCCCTGGCTAAGTATTTTTTCTGATTGATTTGATTCGTACGTAGTGTCACCCGGTTATTGCGGAATACTGTCGAACGAATTTTCGTGCGGCAACATACTTCTCAATCTTCTGCTGTATAACAATTGAGAGGGTGATGCCCAATCATCCTTGACCTTTGTACTTCTATACTCCAGTAACATCAACTTTATGTCCTTGTCATCTATCCCTTTCTTGATTAAATTTTTTATCGTTTGCATATGTCTCTCTATGAGTCCATTTGATTGTGCAAATCTCGGACTGCTAGTTTTTGTTATGAAATTCCATGATTTGGCGAACTTCTTATACTCATAATTTTCAAACTCTGGACCATTATCCGAATAAACTATTTCCGGTATTCCATGTCTTGCAAAAACTGATTTCATTTGCTCAATAACATGTCTAGCTGTTGCATCTGTTAACGTTAATACTTCTGGAAATTTTGAGAATAAATTCTTTACCAATAAGTATTTTATATTCTTGTACACGAATATATCTGCTGCCACAATCTCAAATGGACGTTTCGGCAACTCTCTATTACTTACAGGTTCCTTTAAGTTTTGCTTGGAGTATTTTAAACACGTCCAACATGCTTTAACTTTGTTAGTGATATCATTATCTATGTAAGGCCAATACACACATTCTTTTGCTCTCGATATGCATTTGTTAATGCCCATGTGATTATAGTGAATTCTATTTAGCATTTCAGCTATCATGGCTTTGAGTATAACAATTAAGTTATCCTTAAATAATAATTCTTTCGCATATGCTATAGAATCGTTTACCTTAAAATATGGTTGGATTAATTCTGGTACTTCGCTTATAGCTTTTGGCCATCCATTCATTACGAATTGTTTCAGCAACTGTAGTTCATTATCTTCCGCTGTCATTTGTCTTAATTTTCCAATTTGCTCGTTAGAGATATTGTATGAAATGTCTATCAAATCTACTTGTGCCTCAAGATCTGCAACTAAATCTTGAAATTTAAATTTTTTTATCGTCATAAATTGCACGTGATAACGCATCTGCAATAAATAATAATTTTCCTGGCTTATATCTCACATCTGTCATAATTTTGTAGTCGAATATGCATAGGCTGTAATCGCAACGGACATTTTGTCAATGTCTTCTTAAAATGGATTCGAACGGCATATGATCTGTTTCTATTCGTATCTTCTTACCATGTATGTATTGGTGAAATCTTTCGCAGCCAAAAACAATTGTTAACATTTCTTTTTCTAACTGACAATATCTTTATTGGCATTCTGTCAATGATTTAGAAGCGTACGCCACTGAACCCCCGTTTTGTAATAACAGTGCTCCCAAGCCGTTTTGGGAACTATCTACTGAAAGCACTATTGGCTCATCAGGATTATAATATTGTAAGACCGGAGTCTTTGCTAACAGGTTTTTAATATCATTAAATTCACATTTGCAAGCTTCACTAAAATTCCATTCAGTATATTTCCTTGTTATGTTACGTAAATGCGCGGTTCTCTCTGCTAGATTCGGAATAAATTTCGCCACATATGTAGCCATACCTAGAAACCTATTTAATTCACGTAAATTTTTCGGTTCATTAATTTTATAAATTGCTTCAACTTTTCCGTTATCTATTTCTATCCCTTTTTCAGATAGCACATGACCTACATACCTTACTTCCGTCTGTCTTATTTGACACTTGTTTCGATTAAATTTGACGCCACTCTTTAGCGCGTTTCAGTACTTCTTCCAAAATTTTATCGTGATCTATACTTTTCGCGTGTATTAAAATGTCATCAATATAAACTATAACCCCATGTATATCACCAAATCTTAGTAAAAGTTCTTTGAAAGGTAGCCTTAAAAACCGGTACCTACCGAATGATGATATAAATGTAGTTAATTTAGAGCTATTTTCAGATAATTTTATTTGACAGAACCCCTTATTTGTGTCTAAGAGCTGAGAATACTTGTGACACTGCTAAATTCGCGGCAATTTCCTCAAACGTAGGCAATTGGAGATGCTCCCTCATAATAGCCTCATTTAAGCGTTTTGAGTCGAGACACAATCTAATTCCATTATTTTTACGAATTACTATAGGATTTATCCATTCACTCGGCTCTTTCACTTCAAGTATAATATTATTGCTCAATAAAGAATCTATATCTCCTCTTAAAGTTTTATACAAGCCAAAGGGTACCTTTCTACATACGGATACCATAGGCTGGCTAGCCTGTTTTATAGTAATTTCACATGGTTCCGTATTAATTTCCCCTATACCTTCAAAAGCCTGATGATATTTATTTACTAGATTCTCACTGCTTGTTTTTATTTCATCAATTCTTTCTAACAATTTTAATTCTTTAATGCTATTTAATCCTAGCATAGGTTTTGAATTTGCTTTTACAACATAAAATTCTTCCTTATTAATTTCACACTCTAATGATACTTTTCCTATAACTTCATGTTATCTTCTGTATAACTATTCAACTTAATATTAGTATTACAAAATTATTCTTTTAATTTTTTGTAATCGTGTAAAGGAAAAACATTTACCTGAGCCCCTGTATTTAATTTAAACCATACAGACTTGTTAGGTTTTGTAATTCTTAGCTCAGTACACCAATCCCTATTACAATTAATTTCATTTATTTCGATAGTACCTAGTATTCTGTCCTTACCACTGCGTAGTTCATGCACGTTTTTACTTCTGCATTTTCTTGCATAATGTCCCTTCTTATAGCAGATATTGCAAGTATTTCCAAAAGCTGGACAACTTCCACTCTTGTACTCGGTTCCACACCTTCCGCAACTCTTACTTGGTCTTTCTAGTACCTCTATTTTTCTGTTTGAATTATTTCTCTTTTGTGTATCCATAATGCGCTTGTTTCCTGATATCTTGAGTTTCTACTTTTATTACTCCTTTTAATTTCTTCAACGGCTTCTTTCTGTTCGAGTGTTCCTGCTTTTTGGTAATTTCGGCGGCCTTGCATATTTGCATCGCTTTGTGTATAGATCTAAATTTCTCTCTCAGCAGCCTATCCTTAACTTTATTATCATTTAAATCACTTACAATTTGAGCCACAATTAAGCCTTCTCTTAAACTTCCATATTCACAAGTTCAGCTTAGTTTTCTTAGATCATTAAGAAATAAATCAATGTTTCATCTACCGCTTGTTTCCGTATATTAAATTTATGCCTTTCCACATTGTTTGCTTAGGGAAGAAAGTATGCTTCTAGCGCTTCTAATATTTTATTAGTCTGTACGACCTGCATCGCTTATCTGTAAATTATAAATTTCTAGTGCTTCCTCACCTATTACATGTAGGTGAGGAACGTACATGTAGTAGTAACGTTGTAGTAATGTTGCTACTTGCACATTTTTACTTTTCTCTATACCGCCTGTTGCTATCATAAAGTTGTTAAATGTCTGTTTCCATTTCTTCCAGTTTGTACTCATATTCCCTTCAAAAGATAATGCTTTGGGTGGTTGTAGAAATTCCATTTTTTTGTAACGTATTTTTCACTTGTTATTTTTGCTGACTCATTCTTTTATGTGGTTTATGATTATGGATACATATCGCTAGTATTAAAACATTTTGTTGTCGCAGCGCCATGTTATATATTACAACACATTACTGGCTTTAATAACTGTGCATGTACTCTTTGTTATCATCTTCTTCTTCAAAAATATTTATTGGTCTTGACACTAGGCCTTTTAAGCATTATTATCCGTACGAAGTGAATTAACAGCCCGGCGCTATCCCAACCGTTAACTGCTTACCCATTCCGCATGTAAAAAATATTGTGTAAAGACAAATACATTTAACGGAACACGTTATCACATAAAAACTATAGTCAGTATTTTACGAAAATTAACACAGATATGATTAATTACTATTTAACGAAACTCGTTTTCTCTTAAAAAAACTATAGTCAAGATTTGACGAAAATTGACACAATATGTTTAATTACACGAACCCCCGACGCAACACGGATTCCTATATCAGTTTCCTTTTACACCAATGGTGATATATTCAGAGACTGGAGCACATCTTCACACCATCCGGATCCATGGAGATGACTAACTTTGGTTTTCACAATGTTATGATGGATAATCACTCTGGCTTGACAATTGACTATCTCTTCTAAAAACCACGTTGCCCCGTCTACTGAACTATCATGGATATGTATTCTATAACACCGTCAACTCCAAATTTCTTTTAGACAAATTAACTTGTATGTTCCTTCAAATTTTCTTCACGATTTATGACCTCAGCAGACTAATACACAATCCCAAAAAGGAGCCACGATTGATAGAAATATATAAGAAATAAAATAAAAGGTAAAAGAAATATTCAAATTTAGAATAAAGATGACCTTTCTAATTGTTTTCTTATTCTATTACAGTTTAAATTTACATTTCTTAAGAAAATACAAAAGGATGTGGCAAACCCTTTTATTTGGATTGATAAGGATTTGTTTCAAATAGAATGGAGCAGAATTTTTTTCTTTATGAAGGGACGCTTCTAAGCATTTAATTTCAAGAGGAAATAGGCTGCATTCAAAAAGAGGATGCTCACTAGTCCCTTTGACCTACAAACACAATTGGGGTTTGTCAGAAATTTTGATTTTATATTTGTGATTGGGATTTAATGCATGTCCCACTCGTAGTCTATTTATAGTCGATATTATTCCCTTTGAATAAACTCCGTTTCTAACAAACCATGGAATTTTTCAAATGACAGGACGTATGTCATAAAACAATCTTCCCTTTTAAAAAGGAATATCCCAAGATTCCTGCCATTTGTGATACATCTTTTCTTTCAAATTATTTTTAAAAAAATTAGGGATGCACTAAAATTTCCTTAAAATTTTTCCCATTTCCATCCTTAGCAAGTTTATGAACCTTTTCATTGTGACTCGGAATACAGCATAAATTAATTATAAATTTATTATAAAATGCTGTATTAAGTCATTCCCTAATTTCCAAGATGATGTTATGAGCTTTACCATAAGACCTATAATTCCCAATACTCAAAGAATCAGTAAAAATACGTGATGTTACACATTCATATGCAATGATTTTCTATTTGAAAAAATAACCAGTACACATTTCCCGAGTTATAAAGAAGGCTCCTTTGAGATATTAGAGAAGGAAGACTGAAGAAGATCTCGAACTACCTCAGGGTCCCTTGCCCGAAGTCAAAAGTGACATAGCATCTGCGTACTAAAGTAAATAACAATTTAATGGAATTTTTATATAATTGCCCTACATATATATTAAATAATAATGGGGATAGAACTGAACCCTGTGGAAGTCCCACCCAAGAGTGTATAACCTCTCTATTCGCTCTAATGCAATTTTTTATATCAGTAAGTTTATGTATACATAGGATGAAAGACTGAATTTCCTAACTCTGCGAATTTCTCATTTAAAACTTCCGGAATAACTTTATCATATGCCTGTTTTATATCTAAGAACAGACAAGCACATGACCCTTTAGTAAGAATAACTGTGTTTGCATGACAATAAAGAGATGTTAACCAGTCAAGGGTTTTCCTCTTTTCTACATCCAAACTGTGAATAAGGAAGAAGAAGATTGTTTTCTCCAGCCACCAATCTAATCTATTTTTAAGAATATGTTCATAAAGTTTCCGAATAGTAGAAATTAAAGATATAGGTCTTTAACTATCTACCTGTTGAGGATCCGAATTAGGTTTTAAATTTGGACTTACTTCTACCTTCATGTAGAAGTAAGAACTAGGAATGTAATGTCATTTTAACAAAAGATTATTTATAAAAGCTAATAAGCCAATTTTTGATTAACAGGCAGGTTAGCCAACGTAGAGTATATGAAACAATTCTGATCTGGAACAAACTCTTTGGTGCATACTAAAACTAACTCCAATTCATCAACATCAATAGTGGTTAATACAAACTGAGTATCATTATCATGAGATTATGTTCGAATCTATACATATTACATGAAACATAAGAGGGAACAAGTTTGTCTAGAAGAAAATGAGAACAGGCTTCTGAAAAGGAATTAAAATAATTAGTAGCGAACGCTCCTTTATATCTCTTGAATGTCTTCCATACATCCGAAATGTTAGATTCTCTGCTCAAGTTTTCAAAGAATTTTTCGAATGATATCAATTTTTTATATCTAAAAATTTTCCGTGTGCTTGCAATACAGGTTTTGAGCTGAAAGTAATTTTGAAGGCAAGGATTGCTTCTGTACACCTTATTTACGTTATTTCTCCTGGAGATTAATTATTTACATTCAATAATCCCACCATGTACAGGGGAGACAGTTATTGCTTTTATGAAGAAGCGGATTATTATCTATTAAAACATTTCGAATTAACCGAGTGAATGATGAATAATCAGATGAAAAAGGAATCTCTGTTTGACTTATTGAAGATTTAAATTTCTCCCAATCAGTCTTTTTGAAATTAAGGCAGTAAAAAGGAGAATAATCATAGTTTCTATTAGAGTGCATATGAACTTGACTAAATTTTATGATAATAGGGATGTGACCACTTCCAAATGACTGCACTAGAATAGACGATGTAATGCAATATTCGGCGAACAAAGAGATATGTCCACTGCACTATTATTTTGAGAAGGAACGGTCAACCTTGTGGGACTTCCATCATTAAGTAAGAAGACCTCCGAGTTAAGATGAGATTAATGAAGAGTTCTATCATTAGGTCTGTCAGTTACCTAGCATATTTATATTAATGAGAAACTTGTTATTCGGCCTGATCTTGCCTAAGGATATTATACGCAGGACAGCTAAATCTATAACCCGACTTAAGGTATGTTTCACTAACAAAGACTACATTAGGATTTGCTTGATGTAGTAAATAAAGAAATCATTACGACTAATTATCTATACCTACGCACATAAAGGTACAAAATTCATGCATTCTTCAAATAAACATACCTACATTCCCCCCATGGCATACACAACCATATAGAAAAATCATTTCGCTTTCAGATAGAGAAAAGCAAACATCGTTTATCTGACTTAGAAAATATTTCTATTTTATATAAAATATCTACAGTCAATCTAATTGAATCATGAATGAGCGGTTCCAGGGATCATGAAAGGGGGGCGGGGGCCATCCTAACTTACGACTATGTTTTATTGATACTATCTTAAAATTAACCAATGTTTAACATTAAACAAAATCCTCGCGCCCTGGCGTCAGAGAGACCTGGGCCATTACGTGTGTTATGTAAAGTAAAAATTTCCCTTTTTAGTAAAAGTTCAACGAGTTGTATTTAGGTGCCATCGCTATAACTCATTAGAAATATTAGTTCCATTGGAAACTAAAATAAAGGAAAATATGCATTGTAGGAAACCGAGGCGAAGTCGGTGTACTTGTAGGAGTCTGTTCGTATACGTACTCGCTGGTAATCCTGCTTATAAATTATTATATAGTTTCTTAGGTGGGGAGGGGGCGCTAATGGGGAGGGGCCCCACTTGAGTCTTTATCTCCGGGGCTCTGTGCGGCCCTGGGTCTATGTATCGTGTTCTTGTCTATATCAGACACGGATGGTGTGAAGATGTGCTCCTGGCTCTTATCCACATCTATCCGATTTCCTATATATTCTCATATGATCTTTAGGGTTAACAAAAAAGTTTATATTTTTGCAGCTGAGAAAATTCATATAGTTTAGATAAAATACCTAGAGAATAAATGTGCAACGACATAAAGAAGAAATTCAGTACATATTAGCAAAATCACAGTACTTTAAGTTCTAATAAGGATAATAGTGAAACGGATAATATAAATATTCATTAATTAAATCTTGGCCTTTGGTTAATTTTATTGTAAGTGGGCCAAGTTAATTTATTGAATGATAAAATTCTGATCTTTTAAATATGCGTCGCGCCGGGAGTTCAGTAAATAGTTAACGAATAATAATAGGAAAGGGCTATGTCCATTTTCAATAATAACGAAGAAGAAGAAGAAGGTATGTCCTGCACGTAGTATTGCCAAATTAATCTACTTTATTATTTCGTATCAAATTATTTTATAAATAATCACAGATTTATATATTAATATATTTCGATCTAACAGAATGAATGTATAACGTATATGGTTTAAGTTACCTTTCAAAGACTTATTGTAGAGATCAGGTAACACTGTACGAAAAATATTTCAGGTATCTGACAGATGCAACGTCAAGAATTAATAAAGTGTCGTGAACCATCTTTTGTCTTTTTAGAATATCTTTATATTTTTTACGAATTTTTGATGGCACTTTTAATGTAGAGCGCGTAAATAGAATAACAATAGCGCTTGAGTTAAATTCTACGTATCTGTTTTGTTAGGTTTCACCTACATCTTTATTAAGGTAACTATCTTTCTACGTCATTCATAATTGTGATAATGAATGAACGGTAATTTTACCAAATTAAGTCTATGTGCTTATCGTACTTATTTTAAAGCTATTATATAACCATTTTAATTGCTTACGCTTGCCATGTCAGATATTTTTTATCAAATGTAAATTCATTTGATAAATACTCATCTGCACGTGTGTATCACTTTAAATTATTTTATGCGTAAAATAAATACGATTCGTTCGCTTATCTTAACCAGTTGAAGAAAAACATTCCATTGTGTATAATTGAGTTTTCTTTTGTAGATCTGTTAAGTATGTCATACTATAGTGATGCAGAAGACTCCTTGAAATCATTAAATGAGACTGAAAATATGTTAAGAAAGAGAAGGCCATGGGACCCTGAAGAAACCGAATCGATTACGTATGAAATCAAGGATTTATTGGATGATGATGCCAATTCTTTGGTGAGTAGATCTGTGAATAATTAGTACTACATGTTTTGACAATTTTTCATTTCGTAATTAAGTATAAGAAGAAACGAAATCCTAATTTAGATTATATAGAAAAAACTATTCTCACTTATTGCTTATAACTCAATTTTCCACCTTTAAATAATAGTGGATCTATTACAGTTTCTTTTGTTCTATTAAGAACTTTTTTTTATTTATCGGAGTCTTCTTATAGGCGCAATGGAGTAGATCCCATTCGTCTCATTTTGTTCGGGACAGTCTCATTGTTTAGATGTATATCTAACTATATAAATTGAATTTATGTATATACAAAACTAGGCCTATTTATAATTATTAAATTTAATTGCAAATTTTGTACTGTCATAGAAATTAAAGATATTACAATTTTTGTCGCATTTTGAAGTTCCTTGCAATATTATTATTTTTTTTAATTGAGTATCGTTTAAATCTTATTTGGATGTATCTACCTAATTATCTTTAGTTAGACATTTAATCTTTAATTATCAAAACATTTTATTATCAAGTTTCATTGTTTTATATTTATATTTTTTAAACGTTTTCTATATAAATCGTAGAAACAAAAATATTTTTAAATATTTATTTCCGTATACTGCTTTGTTTCACAATTTGCTTAAGTTATCACGCTTGATTGTTTTATTTATTAGGATAATTAGTTTTTATAAATATACTAATTAATTAAATTCGATTATTCGAAAGATCAAAATAATTTTGGTTTTTATAACTTTAATTGATATTATATTTATTTATATGTCATATTTAAAACTAGGCAATGAGGGATTTAGGGGAAAGGGTGTAATTGGGATAATTGCGGGTTTTTATGCCTCTCACGTTGGGCGCCAAAAATATGTAAGAGGTGATGTTTTTACGTCTGACGGACTATAAGAATTTTCTATAATATAATGCTCTTGCATGAACTCAATTTATTTCATCTAGTCTGGCTGAGTTTTCAAATATTCATTATAAATTTTGTATTATATGTAGGTGATAGATATTCCAATTGAAACATTTATTTTGTGCATTTTTTCGTTTATGCTTGCCTCAAATATTAACCAGTTTTTATTTTCTTTCGCATATATATTAAAACAGATGATGCTACTCGCGCACGGTAAAATAGCATATTGCGTGAAGTTAATTATAATAAAAAAGGTAGTTTAAACAAAAAAACAGATAAAATAATACCGAACTAGATATGAAACGATAATTGTTTTTCAAAAAGTTTGGATGCATTGATGGTGATGCTGATAGGATAGATAGGCGTGGCGCAGATCTTAATGATGGTATCCATGGACGATGATGAAGCAATCGTCCAACGAGTACATGGAATCGGTAATGTTGAATGCGTCGTCGAGTGAAATACGTTGTTGCGAAATGCGAGCGAATGGAGGCTGTTGGAGACGAATTGGTTGCTTCGCTTGGCGATGTTGACTCTTTCATGACGTTCACTCGTTGATCGTGGCTTCATCATTAACTTCTTTGACGCCGGCCTTTTCATGGTTGTATCGAAGACATGGTTAGTGGGTGATGAGGAGAGTTGTAAATGTAAATGCGAGAAAAGACATGAAAAATTAAATGATGAAATAATCGGAAGAGTCTGCAGATGCGTTTATAATACGTAGCCTTGGAAATGTAGATGTTTCATGATGATTTTGATTTGATAGTTGATTTAAAATGATTAAGTTATTCTTAACTACTACGCTACTTTGAGCAAATAGTTAAGCCTGCGAATATGCTCGCCGTGCATATTACAAAGGGCAGTCGGCCGATAGACTTCATCCGTATTAAATTAACATGTCTAGTTCTGATAGATTTCGTAGCATTAATTATTTAATTATTTTATTCATTTGTCTCTTTTTTGTTGTGAGGCTGTTCAGGCGGTAACAAGGGTTAACCGAGTACAAGCCCCCAATTTTATCTAAATTTAGGAGGATTATAGTCAAAAATTAAATAGAAATATTTGGGTACAATGTGTATGATCAGATTGAGTCCCTCCTAAATTATAATTTGAACCCACCAATATGAATTACATTTATTAATGTCCTACAATATCCAGCTAATAGATCTCATAAAATCCTCATACAATATAACATATTTTGTCTAATCTAAATGACCATGCAGTAAGATATTATCGGCTATATCTTTGAAACAATTAAAGCTGCATACCTTAAGTTGAGTATATATTAAGAGAATTATGAGCGGTGTCAAAATGTCTAAAAATATACAAGTGTTCCTAAAATGTTTTTAAAATTTATATTATTGCTCGAAATCAGCTCACTAGGTTCTATAACAGAAACTTTCGAATAAAGGCCTTTTAATGTTATATAATCTTTCCAAGTTTTTATTTATCTTTCATATAACCGAGATATTCAAGGTAGTGCAATGTTTTCGAGGTCAATTTACTCCTAACTAATGGCCCGATTTTTTTAAGTATTGAACGTTCTTTCGATACAAATTGTTACCTCGTCCAAAACAGTAATCGTTCATTTATTTATCTAAACATTATCAATTCTACATTATTTTGTGCGAATAAGACATTATTAAGTAGTCGTTATTATTAAAAATTATATTAAAGTCATTGTATGAAAAGTCATTTTATTTGCTTTTTACATTTTTAATAATCTAATATAATTAACATACGAATACATGTATTTCATCCCAAATTAAAGGTTGAAGAAGATTGTGTGGGATGTCCTTTACCATCAACACCGGAAGATGAGAATATTTTAGAATCGGAAATGAGCGATGTGCTCAAAGCGGCTGTTTTAGGTAAAGGTAGTGTATGCTAGAGCTTGTTATATGTATTTTTTATACTTTTTTGTCAGGTGCATGCTTTATATATTTTTACTCTTTTAAATTATTTTCCCTTCGAGAATTATTTCTTTTCTTTAATTGTTTTATAATGCGTTGTTAAATTTTCGGTGTAATCATAGTTCTTTTTTTATTAAATTTATAGTAATTAATTTTATAGCATGTACCTTTTCTGTAGTTTTATTAATTTCCTAAGTTATAGTTAACGTATATAACGAAATTTTTTACCACTTTCATAATTTTTATTACCAGACTACTTATAATATTATGAATGCCAGCAACAAATGTGTACATAATTGCTTTTGTTAAGTATTGTTTATGATTTTTTTTTCCAGAACTATTTTTTCTGTTATAAAATTGTCATTTCATATCAATTTTATTCGAGTAAACAAAACGTCTAACATTTCAATTGTTATCCGATTATTAAATGGATAAGACTGGTAAGAAAAGAAGTGGTAGAAAATTTAATACATAAATATACATAACCATTCTAATTTAAATTTTAAAACGAGTTTACATTTCTACATATGAATATACATACATATAATATAATTGTTAGTTTTTAAGTATTATATCCAAAATAGAATACACTCGAAAAAGTTTAAACTGTTTTAGAGGTAGGTTTTTAATCATCTGTTAAGATTGTAGTATAAAACTCTAACATATCAATGCTTTCCTAAACTAATTATTTCTTAGTAGCTCCAAGAATTTTTTCTAAAATTAAATTAATTAAATATTTTTTGTACTCTCATTAAGATGTAATTATATATTTACATGGCTTTGTACTACTTTAAAAAGTACTGTACTTAGGATATCGGACATTCGGGTTGATGTAGTATGAAATTTTTTGTCTTTTCTTGAGTGATACGCGCATTATCTAAAACTATCAACATTGTCATTTTTATGAAATAATGTTAGCATTGTTCGCTTTGTGAAACGCCTTTCAAATGATTTATGGTAATTCCCAAACTGCTATTGGGAGATACAATACTAAAGAAAATGCTACGGATAAAGAAAATGTTCAAATGGGAGGTAAATGATTTGATTCAAATGACCATAAACTATCAGACAATTTGTATAGTTTGTAAGTGATAAGGAATCAATTCGCCTATCGAGTGCGATAAGTCAATTTCATGATTCTCTAAATAAAAGAACTACAAGAAAAACCACTTTTATCATTTTTTTAAATTTTTATTTGAGCACCCAAAAAAGCCAGAGTATTACAACAAAGCAAATTTGGCATATTTTAATGTTTTACGTAACAATCTCTATTCTACTTTTTTATATCCATCTAGGAAGTTTCGCAATGTCGAACTTCAGCACGACAAATTCAAGTATTGTTCAATTGGTTAAATTCATTATTAAACAATTCTATCGTAAAGAAGATGGTAAATGCTAGTTTGTTCTAAAACAAAATCGTGACCATATTTTCCAATGTTCCAGGCGATGAATTGGATATAAGCGCTTTAGCTCATAATGCGGCCGGCCAAGCCGAAGTGATGGTTAAGAAATTAATTCAGGTCAGCTGGAAAGTAACCCAGTTTCATCATCTGCCCGGCTGGTTGCAAGACAACGATTTCCTTACGCATGGCCATCGACCTCCATTGCCTTCGTTTCGGGCTTGTTTTAGGAGCATATTTAGAATACATACCGAAACGGCCAACATTTGGACTCATTTGTTAGGCTGTGTAGCATTCATAGGTTAGAAATTTGTTACGCGTAATTGTTTTTTATCTAAATCATTTACCATTATGTTATTTTTATAGCGAATGCTTTTTGAATTATTTACAGGTATTGCAATTTATTTTGCAATGAGTCCATCGATGCATATCCAATTTGAAGAGAAACTTGTATTTGGAGTATTTTTCGCTGGTGCCATTATATGTCTGGGATTTTCATTTATATTCCACACGGTGAACTGTCATTCACAGTTCATTGGAAAACTATTTTCGAAGCTTGATTATTGTGGAATAGCACTACTAATCATGGGATCTTTTGTTCCGTGGCTGTATTATGGATTTTATTGCCATTTCAGGCCTAAAGTAACTTAGATTTGTTATGTTCTATTAATATGGCAGTCTTAATAATTTCTTGTTTCTTCCAGGTTGTGTACTTGAGTGTAGTAAGCTTTCTAGGCTTGACCTCGATCATGGTTAGTTTATGGGATAAATTTTCCGAATCGGCATGGAGACCATTCAGGGCAGGTGTTTTTATGACCTTTGGTCTATCGGGAATCGTACCAGCGATACACTATGGCCTAGTCGAAGGATGGTTCAATACATTAAGTCAGCAAAGCTTAGGTAAGTTTAACACGATTATTTTACGAATAATCTTCAATAGCAATTAT
>WYDF02308815.1:0-15112 GCA_009867245.2 Adranes taylori | reverse complement strand
TCTTTTTTACTTACTAGCTCTCACTTCTTTTTTACTTACTGTCTTCTACATACACCTACCGTCACAAATGCCAATTTAAATTTTAAATGAATAACCGCCAGTGACACATAAAATTTATAGTTACACGATTGGCTACCTTGTGACTCATTAGACATAGACATATTTATTTTGCTACAGTACGGTTTAAGTCAAATTACAATGTATAATAATATACAATACATGACAATATAATGTACACAAAGTGTCTCTGAGACGTATCACTTATCAAATATTAGATGTTTACTGTATATTACGAAATTCAATTTCTTCTAAGTTGTAATTTGCACCTTTCACCAAATGTGTCCTTATTTTCTGTTTAAATGCCTTGAAACTGAGGTTCTTCCAGTTGATAGGACAAATATTATATTCTTTATAGCCACGTCTCAGATACTGGGTAGCCACTAATCATCCGGTGGAAATTTGTATATTATGTTTATTACGGGTGTTATGGTGGTCAATATTTTTTCGTTTTACGGTTTCTGCTTTGTTTTTGTGTACTTCACAAATCTATTTAAATGCGCACAAAGCTGGTGCTGTGAGAATTTCGTATTTTTGGAATAATGGCTTACATGACACATTATATGACACACCTTCTATAACTATCACCGCTTTTTTTGTTCTAATAGAACTTCTTTTAAATGTGCTACGTGCCCCATATTTCTATTCCGTAAGGAAGTATGGAGTCGAGCATTGCATAGTAAGTGCTTAGCGTGGCTCTTTTTCCAGTTGTCTTGGTTATTCTTCTAACTGCGTACTTGCTTTTGATAAACTTTGGTTGACTTGATGATCGACGTGGTTGTTCCAAGTTAGTCTTGCATCTATTTGTATCCCAAGAAACGTATCACTTTCATGAGTTTCTATATTCCTATCAATTCCAAAACTTATTTCCGTGGTTTTGTCCTTGTTAACTATTAGTTCATTATCAATGAACCATTCGTTTACTATTTTCTAATTGTTTTTTAAACTTTGCTGCACTAACTCCTCAATTTCCTCTGCCGCTGAAAAAGTAATGCCATCTGCGTACGATACTGAATGAATGCAACTATATTATGGTAGATCATTAATGAAAATTATGTGGAATAAAGATCTATTTTGTAGCCCGCTAATAGTTCCGTCCTTATAAACTGCTTGTTTTCTGTTCGTTGGATAAGAGTTCATAATTTGTAGTGCAACACCTCTGATGCCGTAAAATTCCATTTTTTTCAGAAAACAATTTATGTGACATTAAATCAAAGGCTTTGATAGAGCTGTGATAGAGCACATTTTTTATGTTGATCTAGAGCGGGGTTTCCCAAAGTGTGCTCCGCGGACCCCTCGGGGTTCGCGAAACATAATGCTCTTTAGATATTTATATTTTTGTTTGATACTAAGTGTTTGAAAAAATACAGCGAACTTAGATAAATTGTTTTTCAAAGAAAAAAAAAACAAAATAATTTTAAAATTTTCTCAACACATTCATATTTATAAGGGTTCCGATTATAACTTTTATGTATATTCGTAGAATTTTCTTTTATTATCTAATTTGGTACGTGCACTTCTGCTGTGACTAGAGAGCGGATAAGTAGACACGCTAAGAGGGAAGAGCGCCGCTGCTTCAAACACGTCATGTTGTCCAGTAGCGTGCTTTCGGCCTCATCGCAACATTATCTACACTATCATTAATTACTACCGCTATGAGAAACGGTAGTAATCCCCCATTTATATAACCTCCTGAGCAAAGTCGAACAAATTTCATGTGGTTTTTTTTAAATTTTAAAACCAAGAATTTTTTAGGTTGCTCCCCCTCCAGCTGAATTAGGGTTTTGACTAGGGTTTTGTAAACTACCCATAAGGGGTCCGCAATAAAATAAGTTTGGTAGTCCATGATCTAGAGCCTTGCATATGAATTCCATTGCTGAATGCATAGCAGACGTAGTGCTTATATTTTCGCGGAATTCAAATTGTGTCGTAGAAAGATATCCATTTTTATTTAAAAAATTATTCATTTGGATGGCCTTAGTCTGACTATTATTTGCTAAAATTTATACTGGCCTATAATTCTCGCATTTTGTTGAGTCACAATTTTTGTAAATTGGATGCACTTTTGCTACTTTTAATTCATCTGGAAAAATTAGTACCTATATTAACCTAAACTAAGTACAGAAGAACCAGATCAAATGTATTTAGAAAAATATGATAATTGTTGAACCAAGTTTAAACTTTGATCTTCGTTTAGTTGATCTAACGTTTAAACTGAGATGGAAAAACTGGGCCTAACGGTTCTAGAAAAACTAAAAACCATTCAGAGATCAGTCCAAAGTACAAAATGGTAAGTTTAACGACTTGTTTGAAAATATGGTGGGTGAATTAAACGTTTAAAACTTTTCGGTTAAAAATGATAAGAATAATAGCTCTTGCAAAAGAACTCTCTCGATATGGAAATATTCTATCTGTAAAAATATACACATACATCTTTAAGACAAAGGGTACCGAAATGTTTCCGGTGCCGAGCGGTCAAATATCATACAGCCCGGCGTGGTATGATATTTTCGTGCGTGAAAAGCCGGCACGTTTCATTATTATATTTCCATTCGAACGGCATGCCTGTGTATTGCTTCCGTGTAGAGTTGCATGGTTTAAATATGTTTTGCCGCATTTATTTGATGTATTAAGCTTCCATGTCGGCGCGTTATTCATATTTTTGTGCTGATTATTTCTTAAGTGAATTAAATTTTTATTTTACTAATTTATATTTATATTTTCAATTTAATTAATCATTATTAAACTAATTTGTTGATTTATATTATATGTGAATAATTAAATAAAATTTTAGTAGTCAATTTTTATCATATTAGAGGTTTACTCATTGTGTTAATAAATTTATTGGATTCATTAAAAGGGTTATGTTAATCTTATAATATGTTTGATATATGATCTATAGAAATAACTTTAAGTCGCGCGTATTATTGTTGTCGCGGATTCTTATCGCGTATTCTTCTTATTGGGCATTGAATCAATCTTTCTATGCTTTATAAAGTTTAAATAGTTTTTGGTTCGTGCAAAATATTCACTTACTATTCTAGATCTATTCCTACCTTCTCATCATACTCATCTACTTAGTTTTGTATTCTTGTTGTTTGATCCATACTAAGGTGTTATTTGTTTTTTTGAAATAAAATTTGTACTTCCTTACTTATTTAATTTTTTATTTATTGTACTACCGGTTTCGCTGTTTGCATCGTCTGGCAGAACTACAAGAAAATTTATACATTCAAGAAAATATTGTCGAATTTAGATTTTATTGTTATGTTTACATTATTGGTTTTGTTTGGTTATCTTATAGATTATTATAAAATGTGAAATATGTTATCGAAATTGTTAAATGTAGGTGAAATTAATCATATTTTAATTTAAATCACATTTAAATTAGCGTACATTTAACAATCTTTATAATATATTTCACATTTTATAATAATCCATAAGATAACCAAACAACACCAACAATGTAAACATAACCATAAAATCTAAATTCGGCAACATTTTTGATTCAACGGTGTTAAGGATTTGCGAATGGATAGCGTGTTGCTTATCCGATAGTGATTTCTCGTCTTTTAGTACCACTTGTGCTAAGGCATTCGGTGTCATAGCTAGTATCCCTCAGATAATCTCTGTTTCTCAAGTCTCCTCCAGACCTTGTTGGTTGGGGAGCCCATACAGTATCATGTTTTGTCCACCCAAAGCGAATACTACGTCCTCAATCAGCACCACACATTTGTTATACAACTCCTCCATCACGTGCTGTGCCCTGGCTTGCAACTCCCTCTCCACTTGCCGTGTGATGTCTTCTGATAGACTGTCTTTGAACATTTCCCAAAGAGTCCAAATTTCGTCTTACACGTGTCTAATACATTTTAAGGAAGAATATTTTGCCAAATTGCAACTTCCTAGTTTGTGAAATACTGGTTATTATAATTTTGCTCAATACGACCCCAGATTTTAACCCTTCAGGAGTTGAAAATCAAAATTTCGTCTTACACCTATCTAATGGATTTTAATATTATTGTCAAGTTTCAACTTCCTAAGCTAAATGGTGTCAGAGATAGGTTTATTATGATTCTTGTTTTACACGACCTCATCTATTAATCCTTCAAAAGCTGAAAGTTAAAAATTCGTCTTACACGTGTCTTATGGATTTTAACGAAGAATGTTCTTGCCAAATAGCAACTTCCTAAGCTAATTGGTTTCTGAGATACGGTAATTTTAATTTTTGTCTTATACACTTTCCACCCCAGTTTTTAACCCTGCAAAAAGTGAAAATCAAATTAGTGTCTAATAGATTTCAACAAAGTCTATCAGCAAAATTTCAAACTTCTACTTTTAACCGTTTCCGTATTAGGCAAAAACTTTTAACTCCTTTTGGAGTTGAATTTCGAAAAATCCCCTCTTAGTGGGTGCTTACGTAATGAGGAGAAGCCTTTGCGAAATTTTCAAGTTTTTAGGTCTAGGGGTTTGGGCTGGGCGCTGATGAGTCAGTGTATCGGGCGTATCCTTTTATATATAGAGATTGTTTGTACTAGGTGATAGATTGTGATTTCTACATAACATAGTGAAACATATTATATCAGTTGGTCGATGTCTACTGCTGAAAAAGGCTGGTTTTTTTTCAATCGTGGGAGCGTAAAATTGGTTGCATATTTCTTATTATCGGATCATAATATAAATTCAAATTGTATGTATGTAATTATTTTAAGTTGTACATAATTATAGATGATTTGGATGATCTACTATTATAGCTTTTCACTTATTTTCATGAATAATTGGTTAAAAATAGCAAAATGAAACAGTTAAAAGATACGTCAACTAACATCGTGGATGGGAAATGACCATTTTCCACATTTTGCGAGAGTAATTCTTGTAATAATTATACAAACAGTATACGAGTGATGACTTGCAATAAATAATATCTTAAAGGTAAGTAAACACGAAACAGGAAGCTTCTATAGACGATGTAGATTTATGCGCCCAAAATCTAAACTCAAATTATACATAATAACGAAAGTGAGCCATTTTGGATTCTCCTAAAGATTGAAAATTTACACCCTTTAGTGATTTAACAGTATCCCATTTCAGTGGCATTGATAGAACGAGACATTCCAATGTTTAACGTTAAATTGTTTGTAATATCTCAGGGACCACTGTAGATACAACATTCAAACAATCATTATTGGTTAGTTCTCCAATAATGTCTTTGTTTTTATTTGAAACATTTTTTTCTAGAATCAAGTCTTCACATAAATACAATATGTTAATTAGTAGTAGTGGACCACGAATTCTGCCCCCGGAGGCTTCCGAGACCTTGAATCAACTCGTTCTAAAACATCACGATAACATTACGCTGTCATTTGTGGGTCTAACGTAAGTAGCCGCACGCATTTGCGTGTGGTAACCTAGTTAGCGGCTCCCTACATTTAAAACGAGTTCCTATACTCTGAAAAGTCACTAGATTTGTAACTAGATCCTACCAACGGTTTACACTAAAATAATGTAAAGGCGCGGACAAAAAAACAAATATCAAAAACATTGAAATGTGGTTAGCAGTAAAATCCCAATATGGCGGCTGACAGGGCATTTCCGGTTTGTGTGTTTGAAACATTTGAACAACAGCAGGAAGCAGATATTGATCTGACAAAAATTTCTTTGTTCATCAAAGTTGTGTCTGAAATAATAACATTAATTTGATTCATTAGCATATATTTTTTAATAATACGTTTCATTAATTCACACAGTAATCAATACTTTGTGACAGACTCCCACTCGCGACACTGCTAACGGAGAGCCTTATCGACTGTCACCGATGGCGCAAACAATTATCTTAATTAATTACAGAATTTGAACAGTCCTAGGAAATATAAGCTCGAGCGTCAGTCAATTTAACGCACGCCGAAACTCGATCTTATTGTTCCTCAGGTCTTCAGTGGCTTATTGAGGTCACAGGCAGCTTCTAGTCTTGCGAGTAAACCAGTGGGTCTAGATCTTGTAGGCAGCTGTAATAAACTTTAAGCTAATGAGTGAAACAGCATTAATGACTTAACAAAACCGTCTATTGTTCTTCATAGACAAGATAAACAGAAAAATAAATATTAATAAAAGCGGTGAATGCAAAGCAATTGAAAGATACGATGATAAAGTAATAAAACAGTGAAAATACAGAAAGTATTTACAAATAGTTAATAATACATTCGGGAAGACAGTGAGTAATACTAATTCTAGCCTACACTGGAATCATACACCTACGTAACGCCCACTAATACGTTGACGTGACCGTAGGGTATTTAACCACAAAGTAAGCCAAAACTATATTCTCTACTCCAGGGATGTAAGGAATTATTGCTAGACTGCGTAACGCCTCGTAATACGTTGACGTTAGAAGTTACACCTCGTAATACGTGGATGGTAATATAGTCGAGTGGATAAGACAAGCATGAGCCAGTATTATACACTCTAGCGGATGGTGTGTGGGAGGAATCACTGCGTAATGTCTCATAATACGTCGGCGTGACTGTACGTGAATAGGGATAGGTAGATGGAAAGGAGAAGTATTCAAAGGAGAAGAGAGCTATTCAAAACACATGCAATGCAATTCAGTCAAACAGAACAGTGTATGGTATTTAAAAACGCTCACCAAATATCCTATTATTTTCTGCGACTTCATTGTTGCTCGGTTCATTGACTCAGCTTTGCTGTCTTGGCTGGTCGCTTTGCGCATGCTGACTGACTTCGCCGGTTGGTCGCTGGCTGCTGCTGCACGACTGTCTTCGAGTTCGCAAAGGAACTAAATATTTCGATACCAATTCTCGCTATTTATAGGCCTTCGCTCAAGATTTGCTCTGTTATAAGAGTCGTGTGTTGTCAATCACACGACATTTATGACGCGACACTGATAATCCCTACGACGTAACTCACACAAGCGACTTTCTCACGGGTTACAATGGAACGCAGTAGTGGCAGTAGTAGCGAGCAGCAGTAATGCGGTATATTATTGTGTAACATTGAATGGCTCCAGCCAACTGATCTACTTTCACACCCACATGCATCTAGCGTGCACCAGTGAAACAAGCGACATCTATTTCTCCGTACGGCATGCAATATATGTGTTCAATTTTGATTCCCCTACTTTCATTCACATATACGCTGCACAACACGTTCATACATAATAGCAGCAATACCAGAAATTAATATTTGTTTACATTATTTACAAGTCATTATTTCAGGGTTTCCAAGTCCTATCTATTAATTAATTAATTTAATTTAATTTAATTCTCGTAGTACTTTGTTACAACTTGAATCTTTTTATTTAAAATTTAGAAAGGAACTATAAAATTTATCAAAATTATTACATATTCAGGTACATTTCTTTTATTTAAACGTTTTATTTATATCTCGTTCTTGGATTTAAACCTTAAAGACATTTTAACATCAATCACGTTGATTTGGACTAGACAGAGAGAGGCAGGGTGAGTGAGGGTGCGCTGGGACAGACAGATTGAAAGACTACAGGAATACAGTGGCGGCACTAAGTACATTCGAGACATTGGACGTACAGGCCCCTAGCACAACTCACGGCAAGCCCCGGAGCATACCATAATTTAAATCGGGCTTCCCCCAAATCCGGCATATTAGTTTTGCTGCTAAGCATATTTCAATATTTTCAAAACATTTTTTATTTAAAAAAAAATGGTTACCCCCTGTATATTATTTTCCTATGTCAACTCTTGCAGCACTGCAGTACTCTTACCACAATTCAAAATCAGGAGCCAAAATTTAGAACTTCTGTCTGGTATTTAAATTTTCTATATTGAAATATGCGTTCATTATCAACTGATGGAGGGAGTTTAAAAAAGAAACAATTCCAGTTTGGAAATCGTTGTCGAAAACTAAAGTCATTGGTAAAAGGTAAACGAAAACTTATCGTTCATGCTGTAGAAGAAGGAAATACAGCTAGAGAGCGTACATTTGACATTTCTTCTTCGAACATTCGTCGATGGAAAATGATATTTTGGGGATTTGCATATATGAGGTGAACGATTTTGAGAGGTTTTGACTTCAACGGTTATTCCTACTGCTAAATTTTCAGTAAACCGTTACGAATTCAACGGTCTAATAGCTCTTATCGGTTATTTATTCTACTTTTTCTGAGAATTGTAGCAGAAGGTTATTTCTATTCGATAATTCCCGAGCTTTTGGTCACGTAGAGCTATCACAACCACCACTTACGATACACAAGAAGTGTATCACCGCCAAAATTCGAATTTTAACCCTTTCACGGCGGGTATTTTTTTAAATCTCTTCAGTAGCTAGAAATAAATATTATTTTATAAATACGAGGGATGCTGTTAAAATTTCAGGATGTGGCAACAGTGTACTTAACAGTGTACCTAGAAATGAATCAGAATTTGCAATTACATGATCAGATGTATCTTTTGGTCAGCGAGCGATTATCGCAGCCTTCAGAATGGTTTTAAGTATTACACGACACAGCCTGCATTTCTGCGGGTTTTTTTTGATTTCGGACTTTTTCTTCACTTTTTTTTTCTTTCTTTCGCATTTACATTTATAACTCTTCATCCATTAACCGTTTCTTCGATGTGAACAAGAAGAGGCCGCGGTCAAAAGAAGTTGGAAGAGAAGCGCTGATTGCACGAAACCAACAACAATTCCAAGGAAATAACCCCAAACATATTCATCAAGCTACAAGGTTCGCAGAGACCGCGCCTTGTAGTAAATCGGTGCTAACCAATTCCACCACCAAACCTACCAGAAAATTCGTCTCCGACACCAGGATCGCCGATTCCTCCGACAGCTCCAGGCGACGTTCAGCTACCACCAATTCCAGGAAAAGGATGGTTCTATCCAGTAACGCGAGAAACCATCATCGCCCACTAAAGTTCTCACATATTCTCTTTCATCACGCAACAATGTATTTCACACGTTCGACCTTATCCAATGGCTGAACAATAAACCTACGTTCCGATTATTTAATCTGACCAAGATCTACATTCAAACATCGACGAGCCATAAGAGATGTTTCGTTCATAACCATCGTCAGGACCGAAGAACAATTATACAAATCAATGTGTGTATATAGTTTCCAATTTTTTTGTTCATTTATTTTTTGTAATATTTGTTGTGCTCAGACATGAGGGCTTAAGAAATCCTGTAACAGATTTTTATAAATCGTAATTCTGTAGAAATGTAATTTCAAATTGAATTATATTTCTACACAATTAGCACTCACACTTAACTCAACATAGATTACATTTGTCCATGACTGTTATATTTTCTGGCAATTCAATAAGCAAATGCCTTAGGAAACTCCATAAAGGGCGATATTCCAGATAGATTTAGTGTAGATGTATTACGTTTTGTTTTTGAAGTTTGTGTAAAGGCATTGCCTAACACATGAAGTATTTACTTGGCTTTAAGAAATAAAATACGGAAATTAGAAATAATAGTAGAGCATTTAACAGAACGAACTGTGAATGATACCTTCAGATGTTTTTCATGTTTAGGAATACGTGCATCATCTGCGGGAGTTCAAATTAATTAAAATAGGTATGTACGTGTATTTATGAATAGATTGGCACTTTAATGATTTTTCTAATTTATTTGAGGTGTACAAAAATGTAAACAGAATTGCTAGCTTTCAAGCTCTGTGAAGAAGCACCAGAATGTGTTTTATACTTAATTTTATTTCTATAGTACCCGCAAATTGTTGTAAAATGGACAATTCGATTTCTAAGCAACTATGACTCATTTGAAATTATGTGTCATAATTTTCCATCACTAACAATTCATACTTTCTACCAAAAAAGTTGAAAGTTTAAAATGTTACTTTAAGAACCGCCCAATAAAGCCAAATCAGTCTCACTTAAAATTATTGAGCATATTTATCTGAGGTGTACAGGTAACATTGAATCACAGTAAAACAGTTCGATCCTTCTCCCAGAAATCTGTGCCGTTAATTAATAAAAACTTTTTTCTTTCTTATCCATATTTTGTCTACATTAACAGCTCTCCTCCTTATTCTCCCTCTTCCTTGTCTTGTGTCGTTCCTAATAATACTCTTTTTTATTTCACCCATCACATCTCCCAAGTTTTTCATGTCATCCCATTTAATCTTTTTCATCCTCTCCACCATTGTCATTTTTTCCATTTCATTCCATTTGTACCCTTCCTGTCTTCTTATTCCCTGATCACTTCCTCCTCTACTTCATATATCCCCGTATGCATTTTCCAATCCGATTTCATTGGAGAGTGGCCCGTTTCGATTCCATCCCCAAGTTTTACTGTGGCCCCAAGAATTAGTGTATTTAATACTACGTGTCTATGGTGTGGCTCTGTTTGTGAAAATCCAGAATGTGGTTCTCGTTCACTTCATGTACGCCCTTCCCCAAAATATAAAATAATTTCCCCATCGATGAATTTTTGATCCACTAATGTTAAATTTACATTCTGTCGCTCTATTTCAGTGTTCTACAGCAATAAGGTTTTACTATCCCCAATTATTGTGTATATTCTTTATTCTTATGTATAAATCATTATAAATCGTTATATATAAATCGATTGTCTTCTATATAAATATTATTTCCTTTCAATAACATTTTCTTCTCCATTACCTCCATCTTATCCTCCCACGTTTCCAATTTTACTAATTTCGTCTCTTTTTACACACGCCTTCATCTCTTCCAATTCTATGCATTTCTTTGATATTTACCGTACTGTGTATTTTTTCCACACTCCGTGCCTTATCCCTTCCACCCTATACATCCTCGTTTTCCACGTTCCTGAATCTGCTTGAAGTTCCATTTTTTTGCTTCCATTTCTTTTCTGATGATTTTGGTTTATTTTTTTTTTATCTATGTTGCTCTTTTATATTTTAGACCTCCCCCCCCCCCTTAATCAGGTCACAGCGTGAAGGAAAGACTGAAATTTATTGCTCGAACACAAAAACCTGACTAAATAGAATTTAAAAAAAGTAAAAAAAAAAACGATTCCCTTTCTTTTCCATCCCAACCAACAGTTTTTTCATTACTTTTATTCCCGTAATTTCTGACTCTAAACACATCCTCTAATTCTCAATTTGTTGTTTGTAAATGTAATACACTATCACATTCTTCTCTCAATGTTCCAACCATTCGTCCTCCTTTCCACATGTTCTTTACTTCCTCTGACAGTTATTCATACAATGCTTATTTCTTCTTTCTACACTACCACATCTGAATTTGGCTCTGATTCTCTTCTTTCTCCTACTTATGTGTGCCCCCAAATATTCAGCTGTTCTCTATTTTCTGCAGATATTTAGAGAAAGTCTTGAGCCTCAATGATTACTGAATACACATCTAGGACGCGTACTTAAAAGCGTTGCGCAGAACTAGCATTATGGCGGCGCACATATTATTTGGCGCGTTCTCCTGGTTCCTTGATTTGAGCTTTCGGCTATTTCGCATACTTTAAGTAGCGCGTCTATAGTCGATTTGCCTTTGCGAAAGCCAAATTGTCTGCTAGAGAGCCCGCCAAGAGTCTCCAAGGTGGCTAATAACCTTTCTAGCTAATTCTTCCCTAAGCACGACGAACTCCAGGAGGAAATCGCAGATCTAAACAAAGAGCGTACTACCGAACAATTCCCTGAAATTAACCACGAGGAACTACGCAGAGAAGCCAAAAGACTAAGTAGCGGCAAGGCTAGAATAACACTCGCTAGAAGAACTCGCTAGAATAACACTAGTGTAGGTTGCTGCTAGTACTTATCGTAAAGCAGAAGGTAGGTGAATTTCAGCAAGATCGTTGAGGCCCATATGTCTACTTCAACACCCTAGGCAAAATCTTAGCGGCTTCCTTCTGGTTCCATCGAAGTGTCAGTTGACAGGGGAAGGGTTATAAATGTAAATGCGAGAAAGAAGAAAAGAAATTGAGAAATTCAAGAGTCTGCCGAAGTATAGGTTGCGTTGAGTAAGTTTGATGTTTATAATTTGATCGTTGATATTATTTTAGATTTAATTTTATATAGTTGATTTAAAAATGAAGATGATTAATTTTGACTTTACGCTACTTTTGAACAAATCATTCTTACTGCTGCGATAGACACTCGCTGACTGGAAGATAGTTATGGTCGTTTTTATTGTTAATTATGGTTTCGAATACGGCAAGGTTCTCACGTCACATCCGAAGAGCACCGTTCCCAAATTGCGTCTCCTGATGCTAGATTGCCTGGACTTTTCATAAGGCGTTCTCTGGCGAGAAGTTGCTTCTGACGGGTTGTCTAGCCAGTAGCACTTTTTGTGACTCGGCGGCACTATTGGCATGGCCTGAAGGAAATTTCGCTAAAGAGGTTAGGAAGTTTTGAACTCTGGCCAATAGAAAAAATGCTTCCTGATCCGTTGAGATTTCTAAGGATCAAATTGCATTATTATCAGGCTCAGGATATTCGGCCAAGCGTACGCGACCGAATGTACGCTCAGTAGTAGCGTCATCTGGATCGAGGATAGCGTGGGCGGAGTAGAGTAAGATAAGGGAAAGGTGGGGAAGAAAGTAAGGTAAGGGGGAAAGTACGGGTGAGTTTTGATAATAGGGGTGAGTATTGATAATAGAGATGAGTTTTGATAATTGGGGTAGATATGGTTCATAGGGTGAATAAGGGTAATGGGAGTGAGTTGGGATAATGTGGATAAATTAGTATAATAGGAGTAATCGGGATAAGTTGGGTTAAGGCGTACTTTCGAGCGCGTCCACTTGGCCGAATATCCTGAGACGGTTGCAAATATAGTGGCTGAAATAATCGTTAAAAACTTCTCAGTTAAAAATAATAATAATAATAATAAATCGCAAAAACCAGATGCGGCAATATTCTTTGGATGCCGACAGCTCGTCGATATTTTCGTATAGCAGACGGCCTAACATCATACACGGCGGTGAGGTTTGCCCTTTTCCTGCGCGCCATATCGGCACATTGTGTATTATATTATATGCAAGCGGCTCTTAGTTGTTGTATGTATAAGCGGATTAAATTTTTATTTCCCAATTTATATTTATATTATTTGGTATTTAATTATTATTTGGTAATTGGTAACTACTTTGTTTTTATTGTTTTTGATTTGATTTGTTTTTATTAAATCATTTTGTGTTTGATTAATTAACCCGTAACATACTACTGGTATTAATTAAATTCGATTTTTTATTCGACGTCAAAATTTCCACAACAGACGGGACTGAATAATGAAATAAAATATTCAAGGCAAGTTCAGAAGGAAACATTCCCTAGCAACAGGTAACTTAGGACTTAGTACTATTCTGCCTTTAAGTGGTTAGTTTCACCAACTTGGAAACAAGATGGTTACTAATCAATCTTACAAGTCTAATACTGGCTCAAGTTGCCAGTCTGAACCATGTGATCTCCTAAGAGTCCACAAAATGATTTTGGGGAGTCACAGGAAACTGCTTAAAAAGTGATGAGCATTTCAATATTATCAGGTGCATTGCGAATGTAGGGTAACGTGATTTAGCCGATCTTCAAAGAGGGTCATGGACAAAAAGGTGCTGGGAACGCCTATTCTAGTGTTATTAGTTTTTCTTATTTGCTAATATGTGCACAACTATTTGTGTGCGAATCATATATTTTCCTTTTCAAATATTTCTATCCGGAATTGTCTAATCTTTAATTATATTTAATATTCGTAAGGAAATTTTCATTTGACCTAAAAAATAACTTTAACATTTATATGTTGTATCTACATTTACCGATCGTATATTCAAATTATATTACATTGCGAGTACAAGGTTTACGAGTAGCTAATTTCCATCTGTAAATTATTACAAATGGTCATTAAAGTCTTATTCATCAATAAATATTCAGAAATTTTGCCTCTCTCTTCCATCCATTGATCTTTCCACATGAGTTTTTTTTATTTAGTTCTCGAGAAATTCTTGAACATACAGACACACAGTACACACTCGAAGTAAAATATTCGAAAAAGTAATTTTTGGAGTTCCTACGGACAGCACGATGCAAGATAGGAAACTTGGGATTGAGACCTGTATACGTTCAGTCGCTCATATGTGCGGATGACATTGTACTCATAGCAAAGAACCAGGAAGAATTGCAAATGACAGGAAGGTAATGCTAGTATCGAAACAAGAGGAGCATGAATCAGTTAATATCCAAAGGGATGGAAAATAATTGGAACAGGTAACCAGATTTGAGTACCCTTAACCTATAATAACTTCGGATGGAAAGCCAGATGCAGACGTAAACTACAGAATACATAAAACGAATCAAGTGTTTTATTAGCTTAGCCCAACAATTGTTGTTACGAAGGAGATTACCGAAAATACAAAGATCAGGATATATAAGACAATCTATCAGCCTACACTAGTGTATGGTACATAAAGCCTGATTTTGGGGGAATGAAATGCGGTACTTGCGAAGAGTGTCTGGACGGACAAGAAGGGATTGCATGAGGAACACCCAGAGAGAAAAGGACGCTGAGAATGGAGAAAAGGACGCTACGCTGGTATGGACATTTGATCAGAATGGGAGGCGGAAGGAAGGTAAAGGCATTGATGGAAGCACGGCCAGAAGGAGCACGAGCGAGAGGGTGTCCAAGGCTACGATGGGAGCAAAATGTGTAGAAGAAAAATATAAGAAGAAGAAAAATTTAAGATTTTTGTTTAGTTTTGGTTGTTTATTATGAACCGTATAAACAATATATTCGAATAGATGTGCATACTTCTGCATCTGAGTTTCGACTGATGGATTTACGAACTTTGGCAACACCGCATATTCAATATTCCATATTGGTCCTTCGATCCAGATTAGTACTCCAAGATGCATCGATCTTCAAGTTTGATTGCTCATTCGAGTGATAATCTAACTTGAAGGATCGATGAATCTTGTTGAAGTATTAATCCACTTCGAAGGGTCAATGTGGAATATTGAATTAAATATTTTTGTTTACTTTTGGTTGTTTATTATAAACTTTATAGGCATTATGTTCTAAGGCATGCGTACACTTCTGCATCTGAGTTTCGACTGACTATG
>WYDF02308804.1:0-15114 GCA_009867245.2 Adranes taylori | reverse complement strand
GCACAGAATAGGAAAATGTGGAAGCAATCAAGGGAGGCTTATGTCCAGCAGTGGACGAATATGGGCTGATTGATGATACGAACTACGAACACATGTGTTTACATATTTTTATCAACGCACATACTATTATTACCTATACAACAGGCGCCATCTACCACCAAATGTGCAGCACTACCCAAATGTGCAACGATGAAAAAATATGCAAACATCATAGGTATGGTTATTTTTGGTTTTACCGATCCATACGTTGCTCAGTAAGGTCTGAAGCATTCACTAATATTTTATAATACATTCTATCATCTAAGCGAGACCTTTTTCCTTTTTAGTGTCCAGTATTAGTCTTCAAGCATATTTGGATTCCATTTTCCCTGATAAGGATTTTCTATTGTTCAATTATCTTCGTGGAATCGTTCATCGTGTTCGTCGCTCACAGCGTCGAGATTTTCAGGAAAGAACTCCAAATATGAATCCAGAAAAAGTCTATTTGAGGACATGTTACATCCCAGAGCTTTATAATTTTAAAAGATTTCTGAAACTAGTTCTCCATAGTTCTCTTTCATTTTCATCTCTCTGATCCTAGTTATAAGATATGAATTCACCTTTGTCAAGTTCGATGAATGTACCATTAGCATAGCATACCCACTTTTGCCGACACATACGTTACGCAGTATTGCCCGAAGCATTTGCCATTTCGTGCATCATCTAACAAAAAACCTAACGGATTGGTGTATATGCTGGACCTGATATGGTGGACAATGTCCTAGTCTCCGTGGTAGATAGTTACTGACAACGTTACCCACTTGCCGTGGTATATAGTTACTGCAAGTAAAATTGTGTTCATACAAATACTAAAGTTCTTTTACCAAACGGCATATACAAATTAAAAAATTTCGTTCATATTTTTTTCGGGAGTATTTAATTTGTGGACAATCTTAATTTTTCAACTATATCATCAAGCAAGATTGTCCACAGATTAAACATTTCAAAGAAACCAATTAGCGGAAATTTTTACCTTAACAGGTATATTTGCCATTACGTAAAAGAACTGCAAGCTGCCATATATATAGTCACTATATTGCCAGCCACCATGTGTACATCCCAGCTCGTCTTATAAATTGCTTCCATTGTGACAGACTCCAACTAGCGACGCTGCTAATGGGGAGTCCAAGCAATAGTCACAAATGGCGCAAACAAATATCTTAATTATTACGGAATATACTATCCTCCGGAAACGTGATTCTCGGAATATACTATCCTCCGGAAACGTGACGTCAGGTCAGTTTAACGTCAGATCGCACGCTGGAACGGATCTTGGTGTTCCCCCGGGTCTCAGTGACTTACTGGGGGCACCAGTAGTAGCCAAGAGTTTTGTGATTTGCCCAGAGGTTCGTGATCCTGCGGGCAAGTGAAATATACTTACTGCTAATTACTAAAACAGCATTTACGTTTAAATAAAAATACATCTATTGGTGTACAAAATACAAACAAAAAAAAGAAATACATAATTAAATGTCAATTAATTAAATGACAATTGAAACAGTAGCGCATTAATGACAATTAGCAAATAATAAATCAAATAATAACTCAATCAATGAATACGAAATGTTATATACAAGAGATGCATATAAAACAGTAGAAACTGCGGTGATATGATAAAAAACCATAACTGTGCGAGTAGCATGTAAAAGCGGGATGTCATACAACGGACCGTTCTAAATGTTAGTCACATACAAGTTTATAATAGGTGTAAGGGCGATCTCACGCGATCTCACTGGGGCTGAGCTGCAAGCTACCAGTCGCGTCCACCGGTTGCGGATAGTGGAAATCCCATAAGATATTATGGGTAGCTGCGAATAAGTATTACATACAAATAAGCAGTCGCGGACAATTCAGCGGCAATGATATGAGGGCGTAGTGAGTATACCTTGGGAAAGTATACTTCAAGAAAAACTACAATGCCCGTTAACGTTATTGTGACATGGCGTGTCGTACCGCCATTAAATAAGTACCCCCTTATGCCAAGGAAGCAGGTGGCATAATACGAGTAGATCGGCGGAGGATCAGTGATACAGCACTGCTTTTTTCTCGACATTCGTAGACGGTAATCACATATTGGTTACACCAGTTACGGAACAGCGATGAAGAAGGCAAGGGGAAACCACATCATTATAATCCCTAGTGCAAACATCATGGAAATAGACAACAAAGTCAAAATTGCCGTGATGATTTCCAATCTCCGACCCGGAGTGGCACGTTAAGAAGAAGAAGGACTCCACTATACCCCGACTAACACCCCGATCGTACAAAAGTGTTAGGATCACTGTGACTGATCACTGAGCGCCTGTGACTAACCTGAGCCATTCTAATGGTTAGCCATATCCACTCTACAGGTATAGTAGATGCAATGTGGGTCCACTATAGTTCACTCATCACCCCGATCGTGCAAAGGTGTTAAAATGACTGAGCGCATGTGCTTAAACTCAGTCGTTCCAGTGATTAACCAAATACACTCGAGTGGCATAGGAAAACAGGTAAGGTAGAAAGATAAACAAACCTATTGTAATAGAACAACGCATGCAATAGAACAATGTGGTAATTTCAATGATGCCCTGATAACTGATAAGCGGACAGAGGCCAGCGTTAGGGCCATTTTATTTTTCAAATATTGATTGTACAGTTGGTGGGCATTGATCATCATTAATTGTATAATATGCAAGAATATTTTTGAAGGTCACCTAAGGGTCTTCTTTTGACATGGGCAATACGCCAGCATTTGATCCTGTCTGTTTGATCTATCTGAGACATATATTTATTAAAATTTATTATTGTTGATGGTTTATTTTGGTTCTCTGTCTGGTTTGTGTTCCAATTATTGTATTTTTGTGTTCGCTGGAAATGTATCTGACATCCCGTTTGTCCTTCCATTTTCCAATCAGTACACCACTCGAATATTTTGCAATTGATTCACCCATTTTAAATTTTTTGTCGTCAACTTCTGTTGGAAAATGCTTCCTACTACTTCTGTTACAATATTCCCTTACAGTGAGTTTTCCTGCCAAGAAAATGCTTAGCTAGTTCGTAACTATTATAGTAGTTCATGTGTAAACTATGTCCAAAGTCTAATTTTGCTTCAAGTGATATTAATACGACATTTTTCGCATGACTGTTTCCTCCGCAATCGTCTAACTGGCCTGTGAAGAATAATGCCTTCAGTTCTTGTAATAATGTATAGTTTCATTCCATATTTGTGGAATGATTTCCATATTTGTGGTTTGATTTAAATTCGCGTTTGTTTTTTATTCGCAAATATATTAAATGCAAATAACAGGTCATTGTTTCAGTAATCTTTTAAACGATTAAGTTGAATATTAACCATATGCAAATAAAGCCCAATGAAAACAAGAAATCCTTCTCTAGCACGTCCTTCCTGTATGTTGTACGTAACTTCTCCTTAGTTTACGGCTGCATGAGTAATTCTTATTGCATAATTATTTGTCGCTGTAACGATTTTATCCAAAAATTTATCAATCACGATATGACGGGATCGTTTCCAGGTACTCCTTCCACACAATGATTCATTCTTTGTAAATGGGAAAATCTCCATCGATTTGGCATCTTCTTCTCATATTATGTCTTTTGCAACAAATATCATTTGCTGGGGAGTTTCGACAACTGGAATGTTTAGCTGTTCATTCACAATTGCATCTTCGGAATTTTTCGAAGCATCCTGGGAAGCCGCGTAATCATCATCATTTCGAGAATCAAAAACAATGTTTAAGTCGCCAGAAAGATTTTCTTCTAATAGTTTTGCCAATTCGTCATCTGTTAGTGGTCGTTTGACTTCTAACTTATTACGTTTAGGTCGCTACACTATAGTTATTGGTAGACATGTTTGAGGTCTTGGAAGAAAACAAAGAAAAGAAAATTTAAAACCGAGATATCGTTTAATAAGTATCGTAAGATGCCTTTATTAGGTGCCGACACAAAAACACGACTACAAAGCTGATGCTAAATTAACAGATTTTGTATTAACAATATTACTTTATTGTTATACGATTACACTATTGTTATACGTAGACATGTTTGTTGAGAAAAAACAAAGAAAAAGTTTAATAAGTATCGTAAGATATCTTTATTAGATGCTGACACAACCATAGTATTACAAAGCTGATGCCTAACTAAATCAAAGAGATTTTGTGAACATAATAGCCATCACGCGTTAGCGCCTAGTCGGCACTTGATCATTCGTGGGCATCACGCACAGGCGCGTGATTGGAAGTAAACGTGTTAAGCACTTACGAAGCGAAATAGCAGAGACAGATATAATCTAAAGGAAAGGAAATTAGTTCATACGTAAATAACAAAAGTGAACACCGCTAACCCCTTGTTTGGAATGCGCTTCACTATTCAGAGCGATACACAACGGCTAATCAGAGTTAGTCTTCTACGCCGTCATCACCCGTTGGAATCACAGAAGATATACTTCAGCTGATAGGATAGTACTAGTGCTTGCTATGATCGACGCTTGATCCAACAGAGAGTGATGAAATTACTATAAGATGTAGAGAAAAAAACTTTACGTGATAGGAGAAAACTCTATAACAGTTGTCAAATTAGCATGTCTATGTAATTCTAAAAACAGCTGAAAAATCGAACGCAACAGAAATGGTGCTACAAATTGTTTTCCAGTGAATAAATCGAAATTTATTTTATTCTTTTCAAATTTTGACCAATTGGAAATATAATGATTAAACATTTCTCAGAATAGCTAATTTAACGAATTTTGTTTTATAGATACAATTGAATATAAACGCCTTCCGCGAAATGGTAATTTTAGATTTCGAAATTGGAAAAATCAGATGAGGTGCTTTGATTTTTGAGCGACTCTAAGTTGCTCTCCATTCAGCATAACAATTGATTGTCGAACTCATACACGTATGTCTCATCTCTTTTTTAATAATGCGCTTCATAAATGTTGTGTCGGATCAGCCTACGAGATCGAGCATGTTTTTATCAACTTCTTTCCGGTGATCTATTTTAGCTAAAGTGAGTTTTTTAGCATAACCTGAGTGGCTATTTGTTTTAGTATGAACAGTTTCATGTGAAACGTTGATGCTAATGTTTGATCATGATTTCTTTCACTTTGTTGATCATTTCAAGACTTCAAATGTTGAAGGAGTTGGGTACCAACCTTATTTTTTCACACATTTTCGACCTTCTTTAAGCGTTTCGTATAAAACTTATGCTTGAGTTTTGGATAAAATTGAGTCACTACAGCCTTTTTCTAACATTTCTAACAATTTTGCACACGAAATTCTATTCCCAACACAAAATTGCAGGCAAATAGTTTGCTCAATATCTTTAAACAATGCAAAATTTGTAAAACGTGGCACGTTCTAAATGTGGAGCTGCCATCTTACGCCGGAAGAAAAAGTTAATGACTTGGGAGTTTTAAATAAGAAATTCCAAATATTTATTTCACAGAATAAATCTCAGGAATTAATTATTTTCGCTACGAGAAGCATTTCAAACGATAGATTTTTACGATTTTGTTAACACAATAAAACAAATAGAGTTGTAATATAGTTAGAGTAATCCAAATGCTTTTACTGCACTGGTAGGTTTTCTCATTTTCTTCCTATAGTTGCAGTAGCTGACCACCAAAATGTAGTTATAGTTCCGCAGTAAAGCGTTGTGCGAAAGAAATAATTTTTTTGGATTAATCAAAAACTAGATTTTCTTAAAAATTATTTAATAATAAATTTCCTATTAACATACTTTAGCTACGAAATAATCGCTAAAATGATCATTCAGAACAAAAACAGTTATATTTATATTAAAATATTAACTTATGACTCTTGACAACTTAATTATCACATATATTAATCCTAAACTTAGTCTAGACATATTTTACAATTATAATGAATTCATTCATAAAAGAAAACGATATAATCTTTGGTCAATACACAACACCATACTCAAACGAAAACAAAGCCACGGACAACGGATTTATGTGACAATCTGGCAAATAAGTAATGTACATGAAGTAGTGCCGCCTGTGACCGAACCTTAAAAAATCTCATGGATGCGACTTAAACGTTGCGGTCTAAAAGGCGCGAGGTGTGAATTTATTTGCGTGGTGACACGAGATTTAGCATTAATATCGCATAAATCCTTTTTGATTAAAACAATCGAACGCAGAGATTTTTTTTAACAATGGCACGAAAAAGATGAACACGTGCATAAGGTAAAATAGAGATCAAGGCGGACGTTATTTGTTTAAAATATCAGTGGTAACTCGTTTTGCAATAAATTTCATACAAAACCTTTATTGGTGAATGAAAGAATATAAATTCACAAATTTGTACAGTAGAATTCCTCTAATCGGGTACATTTGGTACTTGAGGCATGCTGGATTACGAAGTATTCCGAATTATCGGGATTTAAACAAAAAAAATTATTTTATTATATAAACAGCTTAAGTAGAATTAAAAAATTACATAATATATTTTGTAATGTAAAATAACTAACTATAAAACAACAAAGCGCAATGTGGGCTTCAAAAAAATTAATTGGAAGTTGAGCAAGACGGTTGATCTAAACCCATCGGACTATTCTTCTTGACAGAAGTCACCTTAAACAAATCTCTTATATCTAATTGTTTTTAGTACTTTCTCCTCGTTTTTTATGAAGTCATTATGTATGATGTGGTGTTTCATAATTTCAGCGTCACTGAACGAACTGCTGCGTTCAGAAAACCTGATAAATGTATTCAAAGCATCAGCTGCTTGATTTCGTGATCTTGTTTGACTCATCTACATCATCTTTATCTGAGTACATGTCTTTGGGAGCTGTCGGATTAATAATGCTCTGTATGATGGCCTCATTCATCTGCTGGCTCATCAAAACTGCTTCAACCCACTCTTTTATTTCATCCCGCTTCAGCGTGACATGGAATTCTGTTAAGGCAAATCACATAAAACAACTTCTAATTCATCATAGACTGTATCGCTTTCAGTATCTTCGACATTTTTGTCCATTGCCTCGGCCAAAGTTTGCGGTATGACTTTTTCAAAGCACTAGCAAAGACAGCGTCTCTAATGGAAAACTGTCTTTAAAAAATTATCATATTGCAATCCGATACCATTAAATTCTGTACAAAGTAGCGTCTGTAGTGCAACTTGAAATTCTGGATCACCCCTTGATCCATGGATTGAAGCAAGGATGTAACATTGGGAGGAAGATATGCTACTAAAGTGTTAGCAGACTCTAATTCTTCGTAATATATATGACCTTTGCAGTTGTCTAAAAATAATAGATTTACTGTTTTCAGGCAATTTCAATTTTTCAAAATTGTTTTTAACAGGTAGCACAAAGTCTTTACAGAACCAGTTTTTAATCAACTCTTGATTCATCCATACACTTGATTGTTCTGTATAAATCACAGGTAAGGTTTTCACGACTTTTACGGCTTCTATAACTTTCCTACCATAAAAGGTTTAATTTGTGATCACCGGATGCATTTGAGCGCAACAAAACTGTTAACCGATCTTTATTTGACTTTAAACTTTTACCACTTTCCTCACCTGCGCCAGCTAGCGTACAATTTGATGCGCAACGCCTCAAAAGGCCGGTCTCATCTGCATTATACATTTGGCAAACTATCAGTTCATTTTCAGACACAATAGACTTGAATTCAATTTTGACTTCTTTACCACCTACAACATAGGCAGATTTTATCTCACCAGAAATATGTAATTTTCTGATACCATGACGAGACTTAAACCTCCTAAGATAGCTATCAGAGAATTTGCAATCGGCATCAATATTCAAATCTCATTGCTGAGCCTTTTCAACAACCATAGGCCCAGTTATGGGTTTACCCTGTTGGCTATGAACCGATTGTACAAAACCGAATCTAGTCTAAGTTGGGTGTTTTCAAAGTTGGCCTTTCAATTAGATTTTTCAAAGTTTCTGATTCGTTCAAAAACCGTTTCAGATTGTCTTTGTTTTTTTTAATGTTGTACATTGTATGCGACCCTATGACATAATCTTTCATAATGATATGTCTACTTACGCCATTATCAACCTTCTTCACGATTTCCAGCTTTCGAGCCAAAGTGACAATCAGATGTATTATTTTTGGAGACACAACATTAACTTTAAAATCCATGTCACTGAATAAAGTTACTCAACACAAAATTAAGCTCTACAAAACACTAAACCACAATAAAATTCGACGTTGATGCAGCAACTTCCAGCTCAGAAAGATTAAAATGGCGCAAGGGGAACATGAAACGAAAACTAAGCCATAGAGACGCTTAAAGACCAGGTGGCTCCCGAATATGTACGAGGTCACCCGAAGTCGGTCTAAGATGAGCGTCTTGTCCCTACATATTAGACAACTGGTCACCCCTTCACGCATTCTGATACGTTTTCTCCGACGGATGTTTTCTCCAAACAAAGGTCAGTTTGTTTCCGATTTAAATTATTTGCTTTATTTATAGTCGTGCCGGATTATTCAGTCTGCCGGACCATAGGATGCCGAATTAGAGGAATTACACTGAATTAAGAATTTATCATTGAGTAAAATAATCTTTAATACGTTTTGCAATTTTTACAATCAATAAAGATATTGAGCAAAAATGAGTTTGACTGACTTTATATTTTCCAACTGGAATTTCATGTACGAAATCGTTGAAAATGTTTGGAAAAGCCCTATGGTAAATCCATTTTTTCCAAAACTCAAACATAGGAGAGGGACGAGGCATTTAAAGAAGGCCGAGAAATGTGTAAAGATTTCTCTCGTTTCTGTCGTCCCGGAACGTCATCAAACGATAAAACCACATCAAAATGAAAGCAATCGTGATGGACAATTTTTATGCAACATTATGGGAGACGGTACATGGTTTTACTAATTCGCTCATAAGACGTTCACATGAAAATTTGTGTCACATAAAATCCCGAACTGTCGAAGAACAATCCATGGATTTTGCACCACGATAACGCACCCTTGCACATTGGGATATCTTGGCGAAAATTCAATGAATGTTTTCGATCCACCCCCGCTTCATCGGATGTAGTACAGTAAATATATGAATATGTTGAACTAATATTTCATGCTTACGCGTTGACAAATTAATGGATTTTATTTCGAAGAATTAACGCAGCACCAATAGTGAAAATAAACCACAGACCAACTTCAGGAAGAAGTTTCCCCATCTTAGTCAATTGAAGTACGTTCATCTCGAATAGACGGACGTACATTATAGACTTCTATGAAACAAGTCATTGGTCAAATTAGAGTGGCTGCAAATAACCTATGTTTGCGGTCTTTCTGTCGGAGAATTCACATCGTACTCATCGTGATCCAAAAACCATTGTTGTAATAAGAGAAACTTTTTTTCTCTGAAAGTTTTTCAAAAGTACATTACAAAAGTACAATTACTTAAGTATTTTATAAATATGTGAAATATCATTTTTGATCACAAATTTCTAAAATAGTCCTGTTTATCCGCCGCCTCCATCAAGTATGTCACGTTTATTTTTGTGACATGTGATTATCAGAAACCTATTTGCATAAATAAATTCTACTTCAAGTTGAAGCCCACTCAATACAACTGGAATCAAAGTAATAATTAGGTTATGGTGTTAAAAGATTTAATAAATTAGGGGTTTTAGAATGTTATTAGGGGTTTTAGAATGTACATACACAAATACACTTTAAAATTAAACAAAGCAATAATAATTGGAACACTTGCTTGAGTAAAGCCAAACAATCGACTTTACTAAAACAAATTCGGCTCATGGATTAGATAAACGATGTTATATAGAACGCATCAAGATTTTAAACACTGCGTTGCTCACAATAAAATAATGTATTACATATAATATCATTTTCAAAGGTAGTGTGTTAGTTTGGTGAACAATAAAACAAATACTGATTAGAGTTTATTTGTATTACATAAATGTTAATTTTAATAGAATAGAGTTTCCCTCTCAGGTAAAAAGAAAGAAGAATATCGTCCCAAAAGTATTTATTTATGGATAATATTTTAAAAATCATTCTAAAAGATTGGTGATCCCATAACATATTAAAATATAAGGCGATTGTGATTCATTAGACTCTCATAAAGTTTAATACGGCATCAATATACTTTATTATTAATACACAAATTGAGCATCTACACAAATTGTTTGTTAGCTTATTTTGAAATGAAAAATTAATTGCATTAAAATCAATTATTAACTGGGAAAAAAATAAAAATTTACTCAGATAACCTAACGTGTTTTCAGCTAATTTAACCAAAATATATTATAAAATAAATATTTGCTCACATTTGTATTTAAGCCATAATTATATGATAAAATATAATTCGATTTAAAAAATGTAAACTAATACGCTTAAAAACTCTAACAACTATTAGCGCTTTGATCTATCAATCTAATAAATTTCTAAAATTATAATGATTTTTTCGCTTATATATTATCGTCGTGACGATCAGCGAAATTTCGAAGCAAGTTTTTTTGTGTGTCGCTTCTGTTCATTTTAAAGTCTATTACTTCAATTATTTTTCAATCATCTCTGTAATCACATATTCACGTCGAAACTACTTCTTCTTTCCCTTTGCTACCAATTCTTTACTTGTCATAGAAGTTTGTCTTCCCCGTGGCTACCTAAAAAGTTGCAAGGCGTGTGCTATATTATTTTGCGTATGTTTAATTAATCGCAATCTCCTTTAGATCATGTATTTAAAATGTTACAATAGAATCCCAATAAGTGACTACATCTAATATCTGTTTGGGCATTACAATATTAATAAGGGTACCCTTTTTCTTACGGTTTTCGTATATTGAGTATAAATACGCTAAAATGAAGCAAAATGTTGTATTCAACATATGTGTCTTGAATTAAAGCTTTAATTAAAGAAAATATCATGCAAAATATTGGAATTCATTGTGTATATAAAAGTCATCCAGTATTGTATACAATGAGGTTTTGCATATTACTTTGTTGTCCTGATAAATAGAGAATCTGTGTCGTATAAAATGGATTCTCCTTAAAAACACACTTCTATGAAAGTGTTACCTTTGCTTTCTGTTAATATTTCTAAAATGAAAATTCAATAAAATTATTAATTAAAACGAGTCGTTTATGTGTATTATGGGTGTATGTGGGTGCATCTACCTTCCTTTAGAACATGAGTCGTAATATGTATTGTCGTCTAATTCTCTCTCTTAAATCCAAAGTAGTTTAGTAATGTAGCGCATTGCAATGAAGATGTGTTGCATAATGATAGGATGTCAACGCTCTAATATGGAGAAGTTGCAATGAAGGAAAGTAATAGGAAGATAAATAGAATTTCATTAGCATATTACATATAACATAAAGAAATAACAAAACAAAAATAAACGCCATTAAAATAATTTATCAAAAACAAAAAAACACTAGAAGCACTTTAAAGGAAGGGTGAAGGACTTTTTCTTCAATTTTGCTGCGTAATTATTTTCTCAAGTATCCTATCCTACTTTCCTCTATATTTCTCTTTTAATTCTTTCCATTATCCTCAACCCACTTGCATTATGTCCAGTGGCGTGTCAATAATGTGGGGTGCTCAAAGAGGTCCAAAGGCCCTGGGCGCAACCCTTTAACGGCGCTGCGCTATGTTGCTACACTTATTAATAAATATGTAGCAATGACAATGACACAATATAGCGATCGGTATGAATGATCCGTTAGTTGTCGCAGAAGATATCAGTTGATATCAGAAGATATATAAATAGGGGGTCCATATAAATTGTCTAAAGTAAAGTTGGACGTCACTCTAGTCAAGAAATTATTTTTAGAAAAGAAACACTAATGGCTTAATTTTTTATTTTAATTTTTTTTTTATTTTTATAAAATAATGCTTAGTAAATAACATATTATTTTGTACATAATTGTTTTAAGGAATTATTAACGTCTTAAAAACAATAATGTCTTATAATGAATTAACCTTTCTATA
The DNA here is from genome assembly GCA_009867245.2 of Adranes taylori. NCBI lineage: Eukaryota > Metazoa > Arthropoda > Insecta > Coleoptera > Staphylinidae > Adranes > Adranes taylori. Next base: position 3,109 of record WYDF02308804.1, on the reverse strand, counting down.
GTTAATAGTATTATAAATGCATAAAATATTTTGATGAATATATAGAAATTATTGTAAATTTTGCTCCTCGTTTCAGGGCAATGAACAATAACATTTGTATCCACCTTTCAGCGTTCAGAAAAAACAAATAAAAAACAGTTAATTTCTTTACTGTAGTGTGATTGATGATTACTAATGGAATTATGAGGCTATTAAAATAATATGTGTAGTGTATTAAATATAATATATCTAGTGACTAGTAGGACCATTTAAAATTAGATTTGACATTTTTACTATTGCTTATATATAAAGGGTGTAAAATATATCTACAGTTACAGATCCCAAGTTCCTGTTAGAATTTAATAATATATCCTCTGTGGGTAAACTTACTTTAGTTCACTGCTTTAATTGTGTAATGTATTATATATTTGATGATACTGTAACGTGGAGATTTGTCCACGTTCCTGTTAAGTTTGAGATTAGAATGATTGAGTAATACTTGTAAAAGATATAAGAAATTCATGACGCATAGACATGTGAAGAATTGTTAACAATAAACATGTTGTATGCTAGTGGACAGCCCGACAAGTAGTAATTAACATTTAGAGAATCATTCAAGCTTCTAGTTATGAAGTAGAATGCAGTAGTTATGCATGAATAAATTTTAAAAGCATCTGAATTACAGTATAGAAATAGATTAAGTTCCGCCGGAAATAAAGTGCTTCCGAGGTGTTTAGCATTCAAATTATCGGAAGATATGAATATTTATGGAGGGGTGGCTTAAAGAAAGTCAGAGGCGGTGTAATAACAATAAGCTAAGTGCTCTATGTCAGTGTGTAAGAGACCTGGTAATTGACTGTTAATAAATGAATGGACGTTATGTGGGATTTATTAATACATGAACCCGAAAGCACATATGATTTGATTGACCTCAATTACGGTAGAAGATAATTAACCTGACAGCAGTATAGACACTAAGTGGTATTCCTTGACTAAATATATTTTATCAGAAGAGGGGAATAGCGAAGATTCTAGAATGTGTTAATTATATACAAATTAATCATGACGAAAAATATGCATATCGGTAGGTTAAAGGGGATCAGTATGTATAAAAACGATGCCCAGTTCTAGAAGGAAGTAATTTTTTTGTTGACTAAGTAGTGAAATAACAATCCGGAATAAAATAATAATTAAATAACAAATAGTCATGTCTACTTAAGTGTGCTCATGAACCATTCAGCATTTTATTATGCATTCGACTAATGTAGCACGGTACTTAGCATTAATATTTTTGGGAATAATTCAGATAAATTATCTTTGAGTATAATTAATTTTGATGAATACAGTAGATTCAAGTTTAATTAGTAACATGTTTGTTGATAACGGTAAAGCTAAATTAAATATAAGTTAATAGATATGAAAATGGTGCGTTACTCTAAAATAATAAATGAATAGTTTGTGTACAGTGGTAAAATCTGTAAGTACCTACTTTAACATTTCTGTGCTGAAACTGTCATTATGTAACTGTCACTAATCATTAAGTCCCTTTTATTCAACCGTTGATTTATTTTATTAATTGCAAAGCGTTGATTAATTTATTTTACGTATGGGAATGATAGATCATGTTATTTAATTGCATGTCAACATTTTTAAACAACCAATAAAATTTAATTAAGTTTTATAACTGTTTCATTTTTGCTGCCTGAATTATTATGGCTTATTGATAACTATCGTTAAACATTGACGTTATCGGTAATTACTCAGCTACGAAAGCCACAATTAAATCGAAACAATACGTCAAACTTAGCGATGATCCGGCCTATTGCTTTATTCTAAATAAAGTGGGCTAATTGGGGAATTTAGATTAGATCTTTCCGCGTCAATTATTCAATTAATAACTTTGCTAGAAGTAGCTAAACTAAAGTGCTACCTTATAGAATAACTAAGGAATTCAGGTACCTAGAGTTCTGAGCAGGGATTGCTACGCTAACCCATATGTAAGTCCCATCTCTCCCGTGTCACGTCGGAGAGAAAAACCGCCCGCCCTAAATTAACAGTGACATATGTGGTGGAGGCACGGGGTAATTTTGGTAGAATCTCTCTGAAAATAATTAAAATACATACTACTTATTCAACATTCTCATCAAAATTTATGAATTACTGTACCTGAATATTAGAACAAAGGAAACCACAAAATGTATACTTTTATTTAAGGTCGTGAAATTTTTATGGAAAATATATTCCAAAAAGCATTCTGGCGCATACTGGAAAAAAGAAAAGCCATACAAGCGATGGGAGCCGAGAAATCGAGTAAAATGTTGACAAAATATTTTGAAAACAAAGAAGCTTCTCGGCAACCGAATAAAAACTTTGAAACCAACAATCTGTAGAGAATCATGAAAATACAAAAAGAATGATAGAATCAAACGAAATCAGCAATGAAGAATAATCAGCAAAAATTAGTATACACTGTAGAATCGGTACTTGACAGTAAAGATACTGAAGAAGTTATTAATGAATTTGCAGAAAAGAAAGCTAGGAAAGTGCACTTTCAGATAACGTGCTCTCTGTATGCTTTAATAAAATGTTTGTACGTAAAATATTGTGTTTTCAATTTGTTAATTAATTTTAATGATAGTAGGGCGCAAATGCAATAATTGACCCTGGGCACCACATATCCTCGACACGCCACGGATTATGTCCGAAACAACTCCTTATATACTCGGCCAAAATTCTCTCACTTTTACCACATTCCCAGCTTACATATTCTCTTACCCAATATTACCATCTCTCCTTCCTTTTACCACAAATATACTACAAATTCTCTCATCTTCTTTCATACATTACCTATTTCCTGTCTCCTCACTTCCACACTTAAAACCTAGCTTCAAATATATTGTTTTCCATATTCTTGTTTTTATTATTCCACGTAATTGTATTTACTATTATACCTATTGTTTCTTATTTTTACAGCCCTTTTTTGCCTCTCGACATTCTTCATTTATTCTTCTTCTCAGCCACAAATCCCTACTTGAACTATCATCTTCCCATACTGTTTCTCATTCATATCTCTTCCTTTTGTACAATTACACCTCTTGATTGTCTCTTTGATCCATCCTCCACGACTCCT
>WYDF02308793.1:3404-15115 GCA_009867245.2 Adranes taylori | reverse complement strand
CATACAGATTGAGTATCACTCCACAAGGATATACATTTCGAAATATGCGAAGTTTGTCATATTTGTAGGTCTATTTAACGTCCTGATATATATTATTGTTTTAAAAGTTAAAACCAGAAAAGAGTACACTGTTACAATATTTAGCAGCGGATTTTGATATTAGTCAAATAGTAATATGTAGGTTTAGCACGTATTTACTTTTTACACACACTGTATTGCTATCACCTAAAGCGCAGCAAATTGGAAAATCTTTAAATGAGAAAACTGTAGATAATTAAGCAGCAAACAAATAACGAAGATCAGGATTGAGTTTCAGAGACGCATTTGAAATATTTAGAATAAATAAAAATGTCCAATTGTCTAGAATTTACTCTTCTATTCCTATTCTCGATAATATTATAAAACCATAAAGTAATTGAACTTTGAACGTTTCAGTGTTGGAGTCCACATTTTAATTAATTTAAACAAAGTGTTCCAAAAGCTCCGTGTATTTAATAAGTTTAAACCAACGCCCCCAGCCGGTCACAGATAACAATTTACACAGCTATGAGGATTAAACTTGACATGTTTCGGGGAAACAATTACCCCTTCTTAGGAAGAACTATAGCATTTCTTTATGCCACTGTGACAAAATTAATGTCTTACACTTATGTTTTTGAAAAAATGTTATACTATATTATAAAATGTAATAATTTACTATGTACATTTTACAATTTTGGTAGCAAAAGCTACTGAGATGTTAAAATTTGTTTTTTAATATGTACCTGGAATGTTTTCAACAAATTATTTCGAAACTGTTCAAATTACAAACTTGCATGATTAAAAATAATTTGTAACCGTTATGTCGTTTTCATTATGGTTTTTATTTTCAGACCAGGAAGTACCAGTTGCGATATATTTAATTTAGGGGGATAAAAATCATAAAAAATGTTAATTACAATAGCCTACCTAATTTTTAAAGATATAGGATCTGATAAAAAATTTATGGATAATTAAAATAATGATTTAACTGTGCTTAGATACTTTCCCCCACTTCTCGCAGTCAGTGACGTATTTAGCTTGTCGTAACGACATATCGGAGAAGGGAACGGGGCTTTAGCTTCGGCTTTTCAATTAAGAACCTTAGCGAGATAATTTTGACCTATTTTTTTTCTAGTTTTCGATAGAACAATTTGGTGAGCATTTTTCGGTTACCATCCTTGCATATATTTCCACTCTATCCCTTTACATTCTTTCATCCAATGTTCCCATTTTTCTTCTTTTTTCTCACATAACCTACATCTCCTTTTATTCTCCTTCATCCATTACCTGTTCCCTCTTTCTCCACTTGCACATCTAAACCGTGCAATCATCCTTTTATCTTTCATGCTTAACCCAGAAAGTAATATTCTGACTTATATTTAGTATAAACACCTTCCTTTATTTTTTTTTCTCTTTCCTGTTTTTTCACATCCCACATCTTCTTTCTATCTCTCACAACATTCATCTCCTCATTCATTTGCACAAGCCTATTTCATAGCAAGTATTTCATAGACCATCCTATTCTCTTCTGTTTTTTATCTCTACTCCATTCATTCATGCTTCCCTCTTTTTGTCCCCTATCATTTCATAGTTTGCCAATTTCTTGAACCCTGCCACCCAACATTTGTACCTATATAACTCTTGCATCATTATTACGCACGGCGTAATAGTGCAGTATACCAAATGCACTACAAAACTAATAAATCAATATATAGCGTTTAACATCTGCAAATTTACATACACTTATAATTTAAAAGGAAAATTATAACATTAGGAAAATTATTACTTGTCCACCCTGCCTCAATTTTTAAATGAATTCTTACAAACTTCCTAATCATCAATATGCAATTTTCGAAAAGCACCTATCTATTTAAGTAAGGCATATTTTTAGAATTTATTATAAAGTTGAGTAGATAATACTTGATTTTATTAGATTCATTTTGCAACACATATGGAAAAAAGTGCCACCGAACGGAAAGATAAAGTTAAAATCCAAAGTAGTTCCATATGTTATAATATATGAGTTATGACAGATCTTCGAGAAAAATGCTAGTAATAGAAATAACATATGAGTTATTACTGGAAAAATGAGTTATTACAGTTCATCCAAAAAGCTCAAATATAATTGATTATAAACCTTCTACATCAGCATTAGACGTACCTTTTAGTAAGTGAAAATTAGGTCTCTCAAATTAGCTATTAATGAAGCAATTCCAGGTCAGGCACAATTGATTGATATGAGTGGAGGCGCTAGTTTATTAGAAAAAGAAATAAACGGGTCGAAAAGTTTTCTTCAGCAAACGCTTAAGAAGTTAAATTTATGGCTGGAAAATAAAACGCCACGAAGAAATGAAAAATTGCTTATTATTGATTAAAAATAAAATCTTTATTTGATTATACGTCAACTTATCATAGCACAAAACAAAAACTCGTCAAGTTTGTATTTAGATAAGCAGTTTCCAACCTGGGAGGCGCGGACTATTGCCAGGGAGTAGCATAAAGGTTGAAAACCGCTGATTTAGATTGAAAATTGTTTCTTTAAAGAAAGCTTGTTGAATAGAATAGTTTTGCAAGTAAGTCCATGTGTCAATAGTTGGTTGCTTTTCTGGATATTTTAAAAGCATTTTGTTTTTATTTTTGGGTCCTTCTAAAATAAACACAATTTTTGCACTTCTAAACCATTATGATTTGTGTAATTTGTTTATTTACTATTTGTATTTATTTTAAATTTATATTATTGTAAGCCTGTTAATAGAATTTACATTTCTATCGGAAAAATTTCTAGACAACAATAAATTGGTCATCGTGGATTTTCAGCGCATATTTCATAATTTCTGGGATAGAAGTAATCATGATCAGATATTTTGTAGTGTGTAGACGGCTTTATTTTCGACATAAAATGAAATTATGTAGGGTATCTAAATTCGTTAATAACATTACTGTGATACTACCTCCACTCACTATCAAAAAACACTATGTGCGAATCCAATTTCTTGGTCTATTACTTTTTGTTCTAACTTTGTTTTATGAAAGCAAATAAACTTTCAAAACTAAAACTCCTTGACCATAGTATGGATAATTTTCGTCATTACGATATAGACATAAGTTCAAATCCCACCTTGCTTAAACCACTTCACCCTTTCTCTTGCAGGAGCAGGGTATGACCCTAATTGAAAAGATAAGTCGACTGCTGTTTTGTCTTTATTACTATCTATTAACTTTTGGTTTCAGTTTAGTTTCCCGATTATAAAAACAAAATACTAACGCCGCAAAAGTTACAATTGTTTGAATTAAAAGTTGTTATTTAGATATATTCAATCATTTCTACAGTTGGAATCACTTGGGCCATCAGAAAATTGTAATATACTACGTTGTTTTAAAAATTTATTATTCCCAACAAATTACAAAAATGTAATATTAAACAAGTCTACTTTTTAATAAACTATATGTGTTCGACTATTAAAAGCATAGAATGCAATTGCAAAACTCAAACCTGTAGCGATAAATTCGCTTTTAAACCAGGGCCCATTCGATGCACCTGGATGGTACAGAGATACCTCAGTTAAAGCTGCGACTGTTGACGGATCTTCTCCGGCGCGGGCAGCTTTACGTACAGATGCATGAGCTTCCTCGTCTAAAATACGAATTTTGCGAGTCCCGCTACGCGCAGTCTTTGGATCTTCAGTCCAACTTACTTGATATCTAAAACGATTATTAAAAAACTGTTTCATTCATATCAGATTAATGCACAAAAACTACCTAACTAGAAATACATTTTAAATCTTTAGATTTATAAATCAAATTGTACCTACCTGTTGTTACCAATCGCTGAAACTGGAAATATGTGTCCATCCAATTCGGCATAAAGATTTGTAAGGTCGCCAGAATTACATTTAATTTCAAATTCACTTATATATGCAATACCTGTGACAACAGTTGCGTCTAGAGTAGTATAACTTGTACTAATTACTTCTGGTGAAGAGCACGATAGCACTTGCGAAGCTAAACTTATAAAAAGTGTCAATGCAAAGTAGTTTACAGTCATTTTTTTCGGAAAATAGAATCCTCGAATTATGAAAAAAGATTATTGAAGTAAATTAGATGGATAATAAATTAGATATTTGCAACTTTTAATTGATCTTACGACAAATATCGGTTATCTCGTGGATTTTGTAACCATAGATCGAAATTCGTATGGAACCTATATCTAACATACTGTACTTCAACTAATAGATGTCGTCAGAAGGGCAACTTTAATCTTTCTATAAACTAATATGTCTTACTGAGATTGGAATAAATTGTAATAAAAGTTATGAAAAATATAAAAGATACATTAATAACGTAAGTTACACAAATCATGTTTAAATTACTAGAGAATCTGAAATAATTTTGAAAAAAGTAAAAACATCAATACATAGAGGACGCTAATGATAATAATGCCGCATAGTGAATAAACCACATCTATAAAAACACAATTTTATTGAGGAGTCAGGAAATATCAACGTTGCCACGTATATATATAAATGGTAATTCGAATCAAACAGCACTAAGCACAGTATCGCAAAGCAGGATGCTGGTGTACTAAAGGTGTACCAAAATGATTAAATGCAGAGCAACATATTGCATTTTAATATTTTCTAGAGGTACACCTTGTTTACTAAATCGATACGCAAAAAATAGTAATTGGAAAGTATCTGTTAGTAATGATAGTAAAAGTATACATTTATTTCTTTAGGTACTTAAAAGTTGTTCTTAAACCGTGTTCTTTTATCGGTGCATAAAGCTCTGTGTTACTCTGTCCATCTAATAATCTAGTAATATGTAAATACAACCTTAACCTATAAAGCAATATTTTATCTAATAATGATATTAATAAAACGGACGCTTTTAGTTCTAGGGCTGATAAAATCATGATGTATTATCACATAGCTGTTACGGAATAAAGAAATAATATCTGTAACAACCCTGTTAAATAAAATAGTTCGTTTGTTGTGAATGAGTTACCTTATGAGACAATGCGTGTTTTGTCAGGCTACCTGTAAATTAAAGCAAAACGAGTCGAAATAACTGGAGTTCGTCCGTGACCATCATCCGTGATGGTTCACGATATGGCGGGCTCCATGAAGAATTATTAATTTTATAATTATAATGGAGAATAATAATGGCAATGCCAAAAATATTGTAATTTATGTTATGTAATAGTGTTATGAAGCATATTTGTGTTAATGTTCGTAAAATCAGAATATATGAAAACGTGTTTTTTTTATGTGAAAACGTGTTTCGTCAAATGTATTTGTTTTTATACAATATTTTTTACATCCGGAATGGGTTTGCAGTTAACGGTTGCGCAGCGCGGGGCGGTAGATTTCATTTCGGTAACGGATAATAATGGTTAAAAGGCCTAGTGTCAAGACCAAACAAATTTTTGAAGAAGAAGAAAGTCGTAATAAGTATAATAGATAGGAAATGTTTATAAAATATCTTTTTACCATTGGAAATAAAGAATATTCATTTAACACACATGAATAGATAAATGTTTTTAAAGATTTAAATATTCAGGTATAGTTTTAATCATTCCGAATAGATGCGTAAATAGTAGTTACTTTTATAATAAATATATAATTATTCTCGTTAGATGCATGTTAAATAAAATAGTTCGTTTGCATAAATATTTAATTTCTTATCAATAAAAGACCGTAAATTTTAAATCAATATTATTATCGATATAGTTTATTGCGTCTCCCATAAATAAACCTGATATACTATTATGTACGACGCAGTTAGCTATAATATAAATAAGAGAAGGATGGATTCCGTCACGCATAGAAGTGCGTATAGCTATAATATGTACGTAATATGTATCCGTATGAATCTGAACGAAATAATATAAATTCTGTGTAATGTGTGGTACCGTGTACGTATGTACTTGAATCATATGTACTTATATGACATAAACTGTTTATAATAAATAAAGTAGGGAACGCAGGTACATGCGTAATTCAACTGTTGGTGGTAGGGCTCACTTCTCCACACAACTTGTGTATAGCCTGAGTATTCCGTGTTCTATAAAAGAACACTTTATTTAGAATTAAAAGACAGTTCCTGCTTTGGCCTCATCGAAGCCAGCGAGCCAAGAGCCTGCCACAGTCACCGTTTGATACAAGCATTTTGGGTAAGCAACATTATTTCGCTTGCACTGTTTTCCGTTTAATTATTAGATTGTTTGTGTGTTATATAGTTTTACCGTTCATTCCGTATGCATGACTGTAAATAATATTGTTTCGCACTCCAACCCATTCCGCTAATCCTCCATCCTGTACTAGTGATACCTTTGTAATTGTCTTCTTTGCGATACACGTCGTAGCAATTCCTTTCTACCGCACTAGAGTGATACCTCTGGTTGTGCGTCCACAACGACTGCCTAGTGGCGTCACGCGGCGCAGTAGCTAGTTTCCTATTTCCTACCTACGTACCCCTTCTTTTCCCTACTTCGTTTCACCACCACCTTTCCGCTTGACCCCTCCTGCTGTATGCTGCTAGCTGTTACATGCTCGCCGGTTCATTAATTTATCACCACATTATCATATTGCCTATCATGCACTGCCGCTATAACATACGCACCATTTAATTAATTATTACCGTTCTTTTTAATAAAAGCATTTGTACCGCTGTATACAGAGTGCTTAAGAGCTTTGACCGCTATTATTAAGAAAATAATTTGATTTGTTTCTTTGTTTCATGGTTATTAACTGACGATTTTATTAATGTTCTTTTCTGTCTGTTTATTTTGTATCGAAGAACAATACACGGTTTTGTTATATCTCTAATTCTGTTTCACTCACTAGTGGATAGGATTGATTTTATAGATACCCTACAGCAAGAACGAGAACCTCTGTATAACTCAGAAGACTCTTAGCTACCTAAGCCCTCAGTAGTAACTGGGGACAGACGTACAACAGCATCAGTTCGAAGTGCGGTCTGATTTTAAACTGGCGCCCGAGGCATTTCCGAAGACTATATCTGTTCTGTAAATAGTTATTTGTGCCAGTCGCTAGGCTCCCCATTAGCAGCGTCGCGTGTAGGAGTTCCGTTAGCATATCAGCGTAGATTTACGTCACATATTTTGACGCCCCAAGCAGGGACGTCCGGTAGACCGTCTGCACGGTCACAATGCGACAACACGAAGAGCGTGTCGGGGCGTCATCACAGTATTATTACTATAAACAAGTTAAGTAACATTAAAAGAGGAAAATGTGAATTAGGAAAAAAGCAGCTCATTTAAACTATTAATAGGTATAATATTTATCTTTAAAGATATTAGACTTACTTTACTAGTTTAGTCAAATTCTTATAACATATAGAAAATTCCACTCAAATATCATTATTTGGTGTTCCATTTTTGTTATTTATAGCGCTTTAAGTTTAAAAAAATTACAAACTTAAAACTTAACACACTAGCACTTTCGCTGAAATGCACCTTTCACTTTACACAGATGTCATGAACGACATAAATAGTTACAATCTAGTTACAGACGCATCAATATAGCCACATGCGCTTACTCTCACTTGTGATGTAACACGAAAATTCAACAACCAACTTATACACATACGATCAACTGGCTTTTAAACATGTCTATGTTCCAAAAATTGACTGTAGTCTTACAGTTTAATTCCATTATACAAACTTTCTGCAATATATGTACTACCTATTCCAAAATAACAGGTCCAGTGCGTACAAATCATTTTTATCGGATTGAATAAGTTGAAAGTTTATTTGTTTAGCTATTTGACCATACTAAATAGCATTTCACAACATTATGCTTAAAACTGGTTGTTTACACCTTTGTTAAATTTTCTTGTCAAAAATGTCTCGTTTGAGCACAAAAAACCTTGGGAACAATTAGAAAATATGAGGTTGACAAGGAAAATATTTAGCATTGAATGTGCTGACATTCATTGTATCCGATGGAATTCTAGAAACCTCTCTACGTGTACCCTTTATATTTATGTATGTCACTTCGACGTGCACTTTATCATCTATATACCTAGAGATAACTTAAAGATTAAATGTATTAAATTACCATAAATCTACTGCTACTACTACTACTTTAAAAGTAAAAAAGAAATATATAACACAAAAGCAAATAACGGAAGTTACTATTACATTAATTATATTCGGTATTGCCTTGATCCATGATATGCATTTACTTTCACTATATAAAACCTACTAGTTTTTAAATAAATTTTTTTGAATTAAACTCTAGTGTTTAAGTTGTTATTCTTGTTAAAAAAGTAAAACTTAACGTTGAATCACAGAAAATATGTTAGAACTGACTACACTGTTAACGTGTGTCATGCCAAGTGCTACGTGAAATCTTAGGGTTTGTTGCCACGTTTATAAACCACATCACCGCCGTATATCACAATTATACAGAGGACAGTCAAAAATTATACAAGGAATGGTTAGAATATAATGAAAGTTCAAAGTCGAAAATTTTATTGAATTTTAAATAAAACGTTACAAACCTCATAATAAATAAACCAAATTCTTAAAAATTAAATGTATACAAAACGGTAACTTGAATTAATCTTAGTTATAAGGAAATTATGTATAAAGTTTAAAAATGAAATATATTTATATAAGTTAGGATACTGAAATGTTGTAAAACAGAAAGAACATAGCAATGTGAGTATACCTCAAAACGAAAGCAATGGTCTTATAATACTTTGAAAAACAACAGGACAGCATTTTTTAGTCTGCAGGCTTAACAGATTCTTGATTAAGTTTATTAATGATATGATTAAGAGAATATGTACAAAATTTATGGGAAATAAGAAGCGGTAAATATAAAATCGTTCCAATACAAATTACAACTGCGTCACATGTTTGCAATCAAATTTAGCAAACTGGGAATAAGATTAAATTTTACCAGGAAACTTGAAGAGACTATAGTTTGAAACTAGAGGATAAATAAGGTCAAAATTTGAATGAATCAATTTTTGGAATTTGTAAGAGGTGAAGGTAATCAATACGGCAAATTAAAGTATAAACCACATGCATGGCACTTGAATTCAATTAAACTGGAAAATTAGGTCCAATCTTATAACATTGTCAAGAGATTATTTATTTATTTTAATATATAAAGGTTATACTTTCTTATTCATATTTTTTGGCTACCGGTTTCGAATTACTCATCATCAGGTACGTTGAAGAAAATTTAATTCACAAGAAAACGAATGAGAATAGAAACGACTTACAGAAGAAAACAAAACACAGTAAAAACCTTAGATATAAAAATATTTTTTTTCAAACTGCGCTACTGGCGGTTATTGCACATTCCATGCAAACTAATGTATCTGCCGTAGAAGAAATATAACCACCTTAAAGGCGCTCCAGCACAAAGTATACAAGAGAATATAGATGCTCTTTGGCAACGGGACAAATATTGAAAGGTTAGTAAGAAAGCAAACCATAAACCGACTCTTCTCAAACTCTGCTGAACACAAACTCAGAAGCCACACGAATTACCAAAAACAGAGTCCAATAAAAAGCAACGTTACACGCAGCTATCTGCTCAATTGAAGACGTATACCTCTAAATACACGCAGGGCATGTATCCAAATGTTTTATTGAAGTTTTTTTAAATATACCTTTAAAACAATTGGCAGTCATGTTCTTTGCTTCATCGAATCTGTTGTAATACCATGAGATATATAAATGATTACACTTAAAACATCTTCATCAAAAAGCTAATTAAATTTTCTATGTTACTAATTGAAAATACTAAAAAATCTAAAAAACATTCTATAAAATTGTTTAACACTGATATGTAATATTTATCATCTACAGCTCGTGCTTACAATAATCTCTTCGTTAATCCTATGATTACAATCATATGAATTTCAAAATTAACTTAAACATCTGAAGCGTTGATATTTTCTTTATTAATTTTAATATTTGTGACTAATTTTGCTATTGACATATATATATGTATATATATATATATCATGAAAAGAATCAATAATACTACGTCGAATGTTTGGAGTCTCATTTGACAGGAAATCACTGTTTTTTCTAACTCATTGAACGAAAATTCTTTTGGTGTAGACATTTCCACCGTCCATATTATTGTGGTATTGCTGTTCAAGTTCAACAAAATATTATTCATCAAAATCTTTAGAGTAGAATTTGATATAATCATTCAGATTCGTCAAGTCTAATTCAATAAATCCCGAAACTTTCCCTTGCGGCAATAACTGTTTCATCATTTGCAATATGACTAGTGAGTTCATGGAAATCGTTTGCACAGTGCAATTAAACGTCTCACATAGCACCCATAATGCCCGCAGAAACGTTTTCAAAATTCCTTTAACGTAATAGCATTTTCTCCAGTTGTAAAGTTAAAAAGTTACTTAAGAAGTTGACGATGTCACGTTTAACAGAAAACATTTAACTTTGGCATTTTCATGCAAATCAACTATGATAGATGGATGACTTGTTGCTTTTAAGTAAGCAAAAAAATGATCGCATGACAATTCGCAAGCAAATTGCAACTCCAAATAAAAATATACATGGAGAATCTGATGAAGCAAATGAAATGGTTTCCAAACAAAATGAATAGCGAAATATTCGCAAGACGACTTCGAAATCAATTACAACTAATATCAAAAAGATAAATGGAGAATATAATAATGAAAATAATATTATTCTAGACGCTTAAAAATATATAAATGGTGTATAAAATTTGTGAACTTTGAAGCGTTATCGCTTACCAAAATGATCGCTATATCCTGCTCGGTGCCATTCTTAGTTCGCTTACATGTTTAGTGGCGGCTACTTAGAATAAGCCTACTTTATTCACTTTTAAAAAATTGCTTTTTTACTGCGGAGGGATCTGTGAGAGCGTACAGAGAATTTACAAAGATTGTCAAGTAGCAATTTACAATTTAGCTTACAAAAACAAACTGTACTAATTCGAAAACAGTACTTATGAAATACTATGAAAAGTACTTCTGTAATAAAACGTATTTTATTCTAAACAATAATATACCAATATTTAAATAAATACAAAGTATAAATAAACATTGTTCTAAAATTAGGACAAATGCAACTTTTAAAAATGAGACAAAATATATAGGCAAGTTAATTGGCAAGAATTATAATGGTAAGCAGATGTTTTAAATCATTGCTGATTGCATATATTTTGGATACAAACAAAAAATAGTTGCATGTGAGTATTTTTAAAAGCAGTCTGTTAGAGATACTTTGATCGTTCTAAAAAAGCATTACATAATTTTAACAAATTAAAGCAACTATAATATAAATAAAACAATACTAAAACTTTCACAAAAACAAAGGTATGAAATAGACTTAAAAGGTTAAAAATTTCTAAACATTAAAGTACCTTAATCTATTGTCTTTGGAAAAAATGTGTTACAATGTATCCACAATACTCAGAACAGTGGTTCCTAACCTATGGTCAAAGGATCACTAATAATCCGTGAGTGTTTCAAAAATGTTTCCCGATAATTCTAATGTTCCCGAATAAAGCAAACAAATTTAGAGGAAAGCATAAAAGTAACTTTATTTTGTATACATCCCAACACGTTAAAACATCAGGCACATGTCTTGTATTAAACAAGATCTTCGAGTAAAACTGTTTTCTGTACCATTTTTTTTAACAGACAAT
>WYDF02308782.1:0-15118 GCA_009867245.2 Adranes taylori | reverse complement strand
AGCACTATTTAAGTTACATTTGAATGTGCGGCCAGCATAAAATTTTTTATTTTGAAAATGGCCCGCCGTCCGAAAAAGTTTTCCGACCCCTGCCCTAAAGTATAACGTAACATTTGGCTTGGACTTAGCTTTAAAAAACTGTTATTTTATTTTCTTTTTTGTATATTTTTAATGCTACTATAATTAAGAGACGTTCAATCCTAGAGTAGTAAATAAATTAAAATAGCAAAATAAATTAAAGAAATATTTGTTTTACAGTTGCCTTTCAACTAGACAATAAATATTTATAATAGAATGGGAAATATAATAAATTCTAACCAAAACATTTTCAATAATATTTGCATGTAGTAAGATTCAAATTGCTCAAATTAATTGACGATTATTATTAAACAGTAATAATTAAACAGTTTATTCAAGAGAAACGATGAGCCATATTATTTTATTATTATCACCAAAGGCTGTCTGCAGAATGCCTCTACATAGCACTGCATCGAAACGGCTTATTGTATACTTTCCCTGATCGTTTAGTCACACGAGTCCAATATATTTGTGTCTTGTACCAGTTTACTAGTGAGAGTTTTTGTACCAATTCAGAATTAACTTTCGTTGCTCCAAAGAGATCCCTCCTTTTGAATGCCAGCGCTTCATATTCACATAAGATATATTGATCTATCTCGCTTTCTTCTAGACATAGCCTACACTCTACTTCTGCAATGTGTAAGTTACTTTTCTTCATATGTTATCATGCCAGTCATCATTCTGATTTCCAAGTTTCAGCAAGTCTGAGGTTTTGGTCTTACATGGCTTTTCTATAAAGCGCTTGCTGTGTTGATTTCCTGCCTATATTGCCCAGTGCCCAGCAGTCTATGCGTTTTTGAAAAGTCCAGTTTCTTATCGCTTTTCTAATGGAACTAGCAGTTTTCATAGCCGAATAGCACAGTCTGCATAGCTGAGTTCGGACCAGTAAAGTGTGACTTAGATTTTTTATTTGCTGTGCATCTGCTATTTCGTTGCCTGCAATGTATCTATGCCTTGGAGCCCATATTAATCTAATTGAGTTGGGCATAGCCAGTCTGTATGATGCATTTTTGTGCGAAGTCCAGACATATTTGGGCCTCATCCCCTGATTGTCGCATTTACTTTAAGATTCCGTTGTTTGTTATAATTCATTTTTACGTTTTTCAGTACGCAGGTGAGGATTGTATATAATTCGGCCTGAAAGACTGGCAAATCTGCCTAGAGGGCAAGGCATTCCAGAAGTCCTTGAACTGTCTGTGAACCAGACTAGAGCCGTATCCGGAACGATGGGACTATTTTAGTTCACCCTGCAATGGTATTTGTGTCCTACGAACTTTAGACTGCCTAAGTAGTCCAGATTCCTTTTTCCCTTAAACGGTATAACTAAAGTCTTCTGAGGGCTAATTTTAAGACCTTTGTTCGTTGTCTATTTTTCAGACGTCACTGAAAAAATAGACAACATTGATTTTGATCAGGTCCCTAACATTGGTCCCTAACATGGTCCCTAACATTGATTTTGCCTTAGGTTATGGTGACAATGTCATCCGCGTACCAATGGCGTAAATACCTTGCTTTTCAAATTGTGCACGAGCTCGTCAACTAGAAGGCATCATAGTAGCGGGAATAAAACTCCGCCCTGTGGACAGCCACTTTATACCCTCGCACAAACATTTCCTCAAGAGGCTCACATGTATGGGTCTACTCCCGAGCATCTACCAAGATGTTCCATTTCAGCGCACATCTTGTAATTGATTCATCTTGTAATTGTTGTCGAACACTCCCTCAATATGAAGGAAGGCGTTCAGCGCAACCTGTTTGTTATCTATTGACTCTTCCAGTCTATTAATCACCCGGAAAAGTGCAGTTTCCGTCTTGAAACCCGCACGCTAGGCACATTGAGTCTGATGAGAGGAGTTCTGAATTAGTATCCCATCTCTCATATGCAGGGCTAATACCTTCTCTAAAGTTTTGCGAATAAATGACATGAGACTTATAGGTGTAAAGTATTTAGCCAGTATTTAGTTGTTTATAGGTCTAAAGAGAGACTAATTTAGAGACTTATAGGTTTAAAGTATTTAGTTGTTTTGCCTGACTTTGGTATAAATACCACCCGTATATGCCGCCAAGTCTGTGGAATGTGTCCTAATAATCCTACGTAGAGGTTAAAACCTTTTTGCAGCATTATAGGCATGACGCCATCCCTTCTAGCCGATTTGAATGAGTTGATTGCCCATACAATGCGTTTTCTATTGAGAACACGTTTTGAGACGTCCCCAGTTCCATTCCTGTGACCTCAATGGGACACGAAAGACACCAACAGTACGAGTCATTTGAACTTGTCAATACCGAAACGGATTCTTGAATGTGTGTGCCCAAGAGTTCTTCCAATTCTCCCTTTCAGATCGCGTATGAGCAGATTACTTGTTGCCATTAAAAGTCCTTTAGAAAGATTCTTTTGTTGTATGGCTGTTTATATTTTCACGCAATGTCTCCTCCAAGAGTCCTTCCATGCCTTTCTTAAAGCTCCCAGTCGCCAGATTTTTTCGACATAGTAAATTTTTTCCGAACTTGCACCCTCATCCTTGTTAGTTCATTATTCCGTCAGAGAGTTGTTCTGTTGGATACACTAACGGTGAGGGAACAGTTTTCATTCTAGGCTGACATAATTGTCGTCTCCAGTTGGTTGGCGTCAGTTCTAGTTTATCCTTATTGCTAATCTTTTGATTAATATTCCGCAGCTTTGCTGAAAGATCATTCTTATACAAGTCGCCGGGTTACTATAAAATCAGTTTTCGCAGGTTATGATAAAAGTCTTTGCTTAGTGATAATTCTTTTATCTCGAATTTGATGTATCTGTGATCACAGCAACTCTCCTCAACAGATAAATGCCAATTTTTTATATACTTACATATGTGGGATGTCCCTATTGTGATATCAATAACTTTCTATCTATATCTTTCAGGTATCAATAACTTTCGATATTAATAACATTCTATTCTATTCTTCCTGTCTTTGTGTTTTGGCACAGGCAACAAGATACGCCTGTGTTCATCATATCTAAGTTATTTAGTTATAATGTATTTGAAAAATGACTCACCTCTTAATTTGAGTTTTGACAGCTCTGATTGTCCGGATTCACATTGCAGACTAGGTTTAGCTCAGATTCAGATCATCTGGCGCTCTTGATCAGGTTGTCCATTTCCTTTGTCGGAGGTGAGTCATGTCGGCTTCCTGGATTTTGGCTACTGTTATGTCTTTAGAACATAGTCCTTAAATCCCTAGTATATATTGCTCAAAATATTGGTCAATCAATATAATTAAACAGTAAACAGTAAGAGATAAAAAATGTCTATATTATTTTCTGCATCTATCCTCATTATTTATTATCTAATATTTGTATTAAATTATAAATATTTAATCAAGAGGAATGATGAGTGGTAACTTAGAATATTTCATTTTATAACTATTAATAAATCACTGGAAATTAAAAGTAAACAAGGAATGTACATTATCAAATCGCGTAAGATGTGCATAGCTAATACATTCATTTCACGTTAAACTTCTGGCCATCGTCTGAATACTGCAAACTAGCGCTGTCCTTCAATATGCATGTAGATTTTGTATGAAACGACTGTAGGGCACAGTAAACTGTGAAATTAAAAAACTTGATGGTGCAGTGGACTATAAACATTATATTTAAATGGTGTTTAGATATTCCCGAGAAAAAAATATTTGTTTATCCCCAATGAAGTGTAAAGCGCCTGTATAAGACGCGAAATAACTTATTCGCGGGAAGTTCTACGATGCCGCGATCTTGTACGGAACAGCGAGATGATTTTGAAAGCATACACATTCTTACATATCAAGAGGCATTATTTCGTAGGATTGACACTACTTGACACAAGAAATCGCTAACATCACAGATACCAAACTCGTTAATATAAAATATAAATTATTCTCATTGGCTGGCTTCTGTACTGACAGGGGTAACTCTTTTTCCGATTTTCGCTTAAACTTTACTCTGATTGGAGGAACAACGTATGTCTTTGTAGAATTTCGACAGGGAGATAATGCAATATTGATATTTAAAATTTGCATTGGATCAAAAATGATTTTTCATTAGCTCTAAACTTCCTAAGAATTGTACAAAAAGATTTGCTCAAACCAACGCCCCTTTAGCCGCCAATCAGACAGCTTTGCCACTGGCCACATACGACGATCTAGAAACATACCCCTACCGCATATATTCATGTAAAGGATCTACACCATCCTTATGTCGAGCAGACGCAATTTTTGAATTAGTGTCTTCGGGTTTGCAGTAAGAAGTACCGCCCTAATTCGAAGTATTAATTTTTATTTACGAAAATATCTACTTCTTGGTCAGCGAACATTATTGCAGCCGTCCGTTGATTTGTTCCAAATAGCGTTGTAATAAATATTCAAATATTTAGTAGTTATCATATAATCAAAAATAAAGTAGTTATCAAAAATAAAAAATAAAAGAATAAATGTAATAAAAATAAAAGAATAAAAATAAAAGGAAGGCTAAGCATCAAACAACGCTGTGAATGAGAGATTAGTGAAGGAGGTGTGTAGAGAAGGAATGATGAAGGAAAGGAAAGATGATTGGAATAATGAATGGATTAAAAAAAGAACAAAGGTAAATGAGCGTATAGGAATGGTCAGAATATAGATGGTGGGAGGAGATGGTAAGAGGTGAGGAGGGTATACATGAAGCGATTGAAATGATGAAGGATATTGAAAGGCAAGAAAGGGAAGAAAAGTTTAGAAATAGTAGATATAATAAGAGATATAGGTGTATAATAAACGAGGATGGAATAGGTGGTTATTTGGTATCAGGGTTAAGTATGTATGTATGAAAATTGTATGATAGCGAGGTTTAGGTGTAGCAATGATGAGGGCGGGGGGGGCGGATAAGTTCTGGAGGAGAGAGGAAGAAAGATTGTGTAGAGTATGTGGGAGAGAAGAAAACAAAATTGATGCACTGGATAAGGGAATCTGATAGAATGAATTGGAGCGAGGGAGAAAGAGATTTGGAGGAGTACTGGAGGTTAAGTCTGGGGTACCAGGGTAAGGGTTTGGAGATAATAATGAGGATAGTGAACAAATTATATGGCAGAAAGTAAGAGAAAGAGTAGCGAGATGAAAAGAGGAGTTTCATAGGAAAAACGAGATAAAGAGGTGAGTAAATGAAGAAGAGAAAAAGGGAATAGGTTTGAATTGGAAAGGGTTAAGGGAAAGGAGCAAAGAGGTTACAAAGAGACTTATGGGGAAAGATAATCAAAAACCTTAACTTCTTACCTCAGTTATAAGAAAGGAATATGGGATGTGTTTTTATTTGTATTTTTAGGATAAATGGTTAGAATTGTCGATTGAGTTCAGGTTTCTTCCTGTTTTTTTTTATTTTTTTTATTTGTAAGTTATAAAATGATGCTTGATATATTGTTAATATTATTGTCTAAGATTGTGATGTTTTATATATGCCAATAAAGGTAATTTGATTGATTGATTGACTGATTGATAATAAAAATAAAAGAATAAAAATAAAAATAAAAGAAAGGCTAAGTATCAAACAACGATCTTCTGCTGAATCTTCCGAATACCATCTTCATTATTCTTCTACTCCTGTTCTCTCAAATTTTCTCCATTCGACCGTGGTCCCGTTACGAAGAGAAGGAGGCTGTCGTAAGAAGAAGAAGATAGCCAGAAACATCAACCAATCGAGAACCACGGGGACGATCATGAACAGACTCCAGTGGTATCTAACCATCCACGACGCCCTTGGACTTCGCGTCTTATATTAGACTGTTCTGAGCCGACATCACTGGTCTAAAAACAGGAAGATTCTTCATCAGCGCCGGCTTACCTATTCCACTAACTGCTACAGGTGACGTTCCTCTCCCACTGATCCATCTGGTAAGGGGTGGCTATACCCAGCAACCCTCGAAGATCATCATCCGCGCCTGACAACATGTATATATATATATATATATATATATATATGTATATATCTTCACCACGCATCCATAAATTTTACACCTTCACAACGTATCCATAAATTCTACATCTTCAACAATGCATGATCCTATTTTCGTTAGCCAGCCATCGTTCAACCATTAAATTCAGCCAGCACCGACAACCGTAATCTCGAGTATGATCCTGGTAAAAGACAAGTTTCACTTAAGAACCGTTTTCATAACCGAAGAAGAAAGAATAATGTAGAATCTAATCATATTTAGTCCGTCACTCTTTTATTTCTTTTACTTTTTAATGGAAGAAAATGGAACAGGCTAACAAATTTTAAATTATATTAATTCGTTATCATTGTCTGTCAATTAAAGTCGCGATGTCAACGCATATCTACGTATTATAAATATTTGTACAATAAACCAAACCTTATTATGTTACTCCGTTATTGCGTATATGGTTGTGTACTTATAATAATAATAGAGATCAGTTACTTTCTTTCCCATTTCCTGAGAACTCATGCGATGAGCATTTTATGTTACATACAAGCAGGATAACTTTAATAAAATAAAGCGGTATAATAATCAGGGGCATAATTACGATCCTGTTTTAAGAAAATTCAATTCTGTAACACAGTTGTCTATTTGATTTTGAATGATACAGTCCTATACTACAGTCTTCTGTACGTAATGTAGAATTGCATAGGTTTTATTCTGAAAAACACTGTAAAATCTGTGTAGTGAAGTTTCTGCATCTTGGCCTTTTTCCGTATATTCCTGCTTTTGCTTTTCTACAAACTCTAGATGTGTCTATGAATCAGACCACCGTAGCAGAGAAACGTTCAGTCGTGTAAGTGGAAACTGGAATATCTCAGCTCACTGTAAAATAAGAAAGGTAAAACCGTAAACGCTAATAAGATAATATGGAAAGGTTATTGTCTGGGATGAACATTAACGACACACCGTTGATAGCGATATGTCGTTGTGAAAGTAGTGACATAGGGTGAATGAGAGTGAAATAAGATTTAGAGTATATAGATATGGTGTTGGGAATATTTGATAAATATGTAAGTGAGTATTTTAATTGGAGTTTAGAAGAAAAAGAGGTGGCTGTGCATTGGTGGAATTGCTTGGCAATACAAGGAGAAGGAAATTAATAGGAAAATTCGGATAGGGAAAGTAGGATAGGGTAAATTGAAAGTTAGGGAGTCGTGAGAGGATTAGTAAAACAGATTTGGATAATATTTCTTTCATTCTCTCCTTTTTCCCCTTTCTACTGGTAGTGCAGAAATAGTATAAAATTTAGTTTGATTTGTTTTGCAAATTGGTGTGGAGGTAAATACGCAGAAATCTGAATCAATAGTAATACGAGAGATGTCATTTTACTTTTGCATATAGACAAATTGAGGGCGCAAGTAACAAATCATATGGTTCCGAAATTAACCCACAGTGAATTTTTTATGGTTCCACATATGGTTCACATATGGTTCCCCAGTGAATTTTTAAAGTTAGTAAGGCGTTGAGAAACATGGATTTGAATCTAGAGCATTTCCGAGCGATATTTTTTTACAACTTTCGAAGAAGTTTATCGCAACAACAATGTCTTGCCGAGTTGGTTGCTGTTTTTGGTAATGAAGCACCACATCAATCGATAATTTTTTGCTGATGAATAATGAAGATCATCATGTAACTTACCGGGAGATCGAGAGTTCCTTGGGCATTCCTAAGACTTCAGTCCAAAAGATTTTGTATGATGAGTTACGGGTGAAAATTAGTTTCACGTTGGATCCCGCATCTCTTGACCGAGGAACAAATGGCGGCTCGTGTCAGTTGGTGCCGAAGAACTCGAAATCGTTTCAACCGAGGCCGCTCCAAAAATGTGTCCAGTATCGTCAGTGGTAACGCGTCTTGGATTTATTCTTATGATCACAAGAATAAATATCAATTTACTGTTTGGGTGTTTCAAGGTGAGGAAATACCCAACCAAAGTCATCCGTTCCCGCAGTGTGTCGAATAAGATGGTCGCAAGTTTTGTATCAAAATCTGGACATGTGGCTAGAATTCCTTTACAAAATCGAAGGACAGTAACTGCTGATTCGTACACAACCGTTTGTTTGCCAGAAATCATATCTGAGTCGCGAAAAAAACCTACAGGATCGGATCATCCTTCACCATGGCAATGTGACTGCTCACACTGCTCGATAAACATTTTAGTGTTTGGAGCAACAAAACATCCAATTGCTTGATCATCCTCCGTACAGCCCTGACTTAAGTCCAAGCGAATTTTGTACATTTCCTGCCATCAAGAATGCACTGCGTGGGTCAACGATTTCAATCACCTGAAGATGCAGTCGATGCTTTCCAAATGACCATTTCGAGCATACCCATTGAAGAGTGGATTAAGTGCTTTAACAATTGGTTTAAGCGCATGCAAAAGTGCATCGATAATGGTGGTAAGTACTTTGAAAAGCAATAAAGGACTGAAATTTAAAATATTGGTTTTTGTTAAAGCTATATGCAAAATTACAAAGGCATTATTTTATACTTGCAATGATGTATTGAATTGTGGTTATGATGAGATGTTTGTGACAATAAACATCTAACGTTTAAGGCAATAAACGTGATGTAGGTGATTGTAATTATAGACGTATTACAAAGGAAGAATTTGCTTCCTATCCCAATTTTTTTATTATATTCAAGGCTAAAATATTCGAATTACTTTTAACATAACTTGACTGACTTTTGCTATAATAATTTTTGAGCATCTTCAAACCAAACACTAATATGTTCTTATATATTTAATAAAAAATCAGAAATCTAGATATTCTTACCTTTACCAATTCCACTTAGGCTGATGTGAATTGTGAGTAATAGGTAATGAGATTTAAGGGAGCGATAAAGTGTATTTCAACGTACGAACGAGGGAAGCTATACGAGCTAAGAGGTGCGATCCGATGGTCCTGATGCTTCTTTGACTATTGCCGCAACGCCAATAAGTCTTGCACTTTCATTTGGAACTCAGTTTTTAATACATTGTACGATCGACTACTGGAAAACTGTATTCACAAGACGGATATTTATATATTAAATATACGATTCGCGATAATACGCGAATTTTTAAATTTCGCGATTTGTAGGAGTCCAACTGCCAAACTTTTATTGTTGCTTTATTGGTAAATACTTCCCCAAACGTAGGTTAGTTTATTGTTTTGTATTAAGAATAAAATAAAGTGCAGCACAGTGCTGTACATGTTAAATGTTGCTTTTGGTAATTCTTCTATGAATAAAACAAGCATTTATAGGTGGCATAAGAGTTTCCAAAAGGCCTGCAAAAATGTTGAGGACAACAAGTGTCCTGAGCGCCCTAGCACATCAATAAGGTGGAGAAAATAGTTATAGACAACCCCCGAATTACTATCAAATAAGTTGCTGAAAATGTTTCCATTTTATCCAGTTTTCCAGATTTTGACTCAAATGCGAAAATATTCGCTAGGTTTGCGTAAATGTGAAGCTTCTAATCATTTCTTTTTCGATATTGACGGCATTGTCTGCATATAGTACTATGACTTTTTGTCAGCAGGTCATATAGTCCCCAAAGAAATTTTAGACCTCATACGTGAAGCGCCTACGCGAAAAAAAAAAAACCGTTCGAATTTGCGGCGAGACAGCTCCTGGCGATTGCTCCTTGATAATGCACCTGCGCAACCTTCGTTGCTTGTTCGTGAATTTTTGGCAAGAAACTAGACCGTTATGATTCCGTATCCTCCTATTTCACCCGACAAGGCACCATGCGACTTTGTTCTACTCCCGAGGATGAAAAAAAAAACCGTAAAAGGACAACGTTTTGCTGATGAGGAGCTCAACGCAGAATTGCTGAAGCAATTAAACGCCATATCCTAAAATTGAACTTCAGACTTACTTCGAAGAGTTAAAAAATCGCTGAAAGAAGTGTAGTATGTCCAATGGGGATTACTTTGATTTCTCTTTATTACTTTGATATTCCGCGTATTATTGATCATCCCTCGTATTATAATACTTTAAATCATAAAAATTAAAAAATGCTTTCTCTAAATGTATCCAATCTGTTAGTTTAAAATTCATTTTAACCTCTTTAAAATTCAAAATTAATTAATTAAAGTTCAATTTAGAAAATGGTGTTTCAACAGATACATTTAAATAGATTTGTTTTGTTTTCGTTGAATCAGTTGATTGATGAGTAATTTATCAAATGAAAACTAAAAATATCATTTTGAGTTATTAAGCGCTCAAATGTTTTTGAATTCTCGACAACACAAGCAATTTTTCTTTGATTCTTTTCTTTTACAATCTAATTTTGTCCTTTTGTACCTTGCGTTTCGCGACGTCTAAGCTCTGTTTGAAATAGTTTAGAAACTATAAAAGATAGGACATTCAAATAAATTTTGTTGTATAGATTACTTAAAGAACTTTCGATTTATTTCAAACATTTTTGCCAAAAATTTCAATCTAAAAGATATACTGGGTGTTCTTTGTTTTGCAAAGTTTGCGACTCATTTTCTCTAAAACTTTTCCTGTAATTTCTTCTAAATTTCTTGTATTGATATTTAATATTTAAACGATTAAGTAAGTTAAAAAGAACAGACGGTTAAAGTTGAGTAATTTGCTGTTGAGTAATTTAAATCTGAGTAATTTGACCTTGAAAGAAATAGTACTACCTTAAATATCTCTGTTCCTATGAAAGTGATAAAATTAAACTTCGGAAACATATTATATATAACTTCTTCTTCCTTGTCCTTAAATCTCGGAAGAGTATGGCGACTTCATGTCTCAATTACCTTTATTGTGATTCTTCATCCTTCTCTGTCTTTGGCTATTAGAGAAGCTTCTGAAATCCATGCCCAATGATTTCTTTCGATTTATCCACCCAACGCGTCGGAGACCTTCCTCTTGATCGTTTGCCATTTACTTTTCTTCAACAATAAGTTTTGCCAAGCCATCTGTTCTACTTGATATATGTCAGAAATATCTTTGATATGATTGATTTATATCCCTCGACAGTCTCGAATTGATTTTTTATTGTTTAAGTATGGAGACCTTAGTCCGAGATTCTGTGTACGATATTCGTAATATTCTTCTATAAGCCCATATTCCAAAACAATCTATTTTTCTACGATTGGCTAGTATTATTGTCCAGGCCTCTGATGCATATGTGGCAATAGGAAAAATTAACGTTTTTAGCCATTTAAATTTGTTGCGTTGTTATTGCCAGCGTTGTTATTGAACGCGCTATTGCCAGCCTGTGTTTGATCTCTTCATCACAACGTTCGTTATTTGTTATGAGAGATTCAAGCTAAATAAATTTTTGGACAACCATCAAGCCACCAATCTCTGTGATGTTTGTAGGATTGCGGTCAATAATCATAACCTGGGCCTTCTTTTCGTTTATAGTAAGACCATGTTCTCGACTAACGCTTTCCCATTTTCGAACAAGATCTTCTTCTGAACAGGCTACAATTAGTGTAACGTCTGCATACCTTAGGTTTATGATTTTTTTCCAAGTTAGTCTTCGTCGCCATCCTTCTAAAAATTTTCTCATTATATATTCCCCATAAACATTAAACAGTATGGGCGAGACGATGCATCTTTGTCTTACGCCTGATTGTGGACCAAATGACTTAGATAATATGGTGTTGTTTACCTTTACCTTTCCAAATCTATTTTCGTAAAGTTTTTGGAGTAGAAGAATCAAAATTGCAGGTACACCCATGTTCTTTAAAACCAACCAGCGTTTTTCCACTTTAAACAAAAGAAAGCTACTATAATCAACAAAACACAGATACTTGACATTAAATTCGTATGCATTATAGATGATTTTTCGGACATTTAAAATCTGTTCTCTTGTTCCTTTTCCTGACATAAGGTCTGTTTGTTCGGGTGGGATTTGAGGGAGCAAAAAAGCTTTTAAGCGATTGTTTATGATATGAAGGAGTGTTTTCTTTGCATTTGACATTAGGGCGATTGTTCTATATTTATTAAAATCTGTAGGAGAGCTTTTTTTGTGTAAAGGCATATACATTGATTCACACCATTCCTTTGGCCATTCTCCAGTTTGCCATATGAGAAGGCATAGACGGTGGATTACGTCGATGTCAAGCTGTCCCATAGCTTTAATTATCTCAGCCGTAATGCCATCTCCACCCGGGGATTTGTTGTTTTCTGAGAGCTAATAACCTTTTCTACTTCAGGTCATGGTATTGTCGATTCTTTCTCCATTTCATTGATGTTTTGTTCGTTTTGTTCTGCTGTGTCTCTAAAAAGTTTCTTGTAGTGCTGCCTCCATACCTCAGCTATACCATTAGGATCCGTAATTGCTTCTCCGTTGACATTTTTTATTATTTGTGTTTGTGGTTTATATTCTCGAGATAAATATTTGACCTTTTTATATAGTTCGTGTGCTCTATTATTGTCTGCATATTCTTCTAGATCCTTGCATACTTTAGAAATGTGTTTGTTTTTATCCTCTTTTGCATGCCTTTTGTATTTCTTTGTCTAATTTCTTTCAGTCTTCTTGAGATGTGGTTTTTGCAATACATGTTCTTTTCGAGAAATGAGTAAGTCAATTGTTCTTTGTGTCATCGAGTGTTTTTCTTGATTGGCTTTGGTATCTTGGATTCGTTTACACCAGATATTATCCATATTTTTATTGCTTCCCATCTATAGTTTGAGTCTCGTTAACAGATGGTGGACCGGTTGTATGCAACTTTTGCTGAAAAGATCTCTCGTTAGGTGTTGATAGCATTTGGCTGGTTTTGCCAAGCTTCGTTTTTTCTTATGTTTTTTTACATAGCGCTCCAGGTCGTGAACAACTATTAGTAATTGATGTTCACCAATGCGTCCTGATTAGATGAAAATCTATTTGATTTTTGTATAGTCCTGATTGTGATATCCACGTTGAAAGGTGGCGAGCATGGTGCTTAAAAACTGTATTTGCTATAGTCATTTTTGCATTGAAGTCTCCTGTGACTATTAATATGTCTATTTCTGGTATGTTTGAAATAACTCCATTTATTTTATCGTATTTTGCTTCGAGTTCCTCATCTGAACAATCTGCGGTTGGTAAGTATACGTGAATAATGTGGCGTATGCGATCACTGATGGATTCGTAACTATCGACGTACTTTGTGTATTTTTTTATTTTGTTTTATTGTCCAGAATGGCTACCCCATTTCTACCAGTCTCATTTGCTCCTGATATGTGGATTATGTGATCAACTGTATTAAAGTGACCACATCTTTTCCAATGGGTATCTGAGATCCCACATATTTTCTCTAACGATTTCTTTTTCTAGTATATGTAATTTTCCAGTCTGAAGAAGGCTTCGTATATACCAAGTTCCTAGGTGTATCTGATTTCAAATATTAAAATAGTTTCTTCTGGTTGCTCGCATCCACAAACCCGGTAGCACATTTCACATTAATATAGCTGGAAACCATTGAGCGCCGGTAACTAGCCGGATCGCCAGGCGTATCTCTAGCTTTATTTGGACTTTGTGATATGATGTACTCAAGGGAATATAATCAGGAAAAATAATCAGGTGGTTTCCCATTGTCTGCCTGATCCCACGCCGTTGAGTTATTCGTAAGTTCATCCGGCTTCAGGACAAGTGAGTGGCCTCCGGTCTTGGCCGATTTATATTTTAAGTCCCTATAACCGCCCTTTAAGCTTTATACCGAGAAACTCTAGTATCCTATGCCATCTCTGTCGGATACAGTTACCTATCGTCTTTGATTGCCATTCATGCCATAGCAGTGTTCGTGCACTTTTGATGAGACATCTAGGTACAGCATTTAACGAGCTGTACCCCCACCCCCTCGACTAAGATACCTCAATTGTGAACAATTGTGAACAATTGAATATGCTGAAAGATTTGAAGCAATAAAATTATTTTTAAGTAATATCCTGTATCTGTTAATATATTTCATAGTCCTTTTGATTCTTTTTAAATTAATATCAAAAGTCTTAATACTTTAAAACTTATCATTCCTGAGCAATAGCAAGCAAAAGGGAAATAGTACTTTATGTTTTATGAGATCTATAAGACGATGTTCTTGGAATGTCATAAATGTTATTGTCCTGGTAACCAGTGTTTAGTTACGCTTCCTATGGTAAACAATAGAGAATCCAAATGATTAGAACCATTTAACTTGAAAAGGGGCTTTGCACACTTCTGGTTTAATGAGAGAAGTACTTTGTTTCGATATTTTAAAAAGATACTAAAGACTAAAATATGAATCTCCGGTTGCTAGAAATCCTAAAGTCAAGTATTTCCTTTACATACATAGTTTCTCTAAATTTAGACTTTCGTTTTTAGCTTTTGGCCCAATCAAGTAAATAAAACCTTTAAAATCTTCTACAGATACAAGTAAATTTTTTTAAAATCACCATTTGTTTCATCTAGACCTAAAATAGTCAAACGAGCTCCTCCCTCATGCCTTCTGTGTTTATACACATATTTTATCCAGTAGCGTCATCCTTTTTTTTTCTTCCAATTAAATAAATGTCAGCATACTTTTTCCTCATTAACTCAGACATGATCAATACCACACAAAAATTGGTGTGCAGATTACTAAAATTCAATAATTAATTTTGATTTTTTCAAGAAGCTTTTACACTTGAACAATATCCGCCGCAAATTTCTTTGATTTTCGTCAAAAAATCGAGAAGGATCTGGATCGTGTCCGTTGAATGGGGCATACATTTTTGTGTCGTTTTCGTGCGCCGCACACGTCACATTTTCTATTTTGAGGCGAAAATATTTTCGGAAAACGCCGCCGAATATTTGTGAGTATGGATTCGGCATTATAACGCGTTTATTTGCAGTACATGAAAGACGGGATGGTGGTCACGTCCACGATTTTTTAATTAAATCAAAGCATCGCCTCCAATCGGCAACCCTCTAGGCATCCGATCACTAACGTCGGTTCAGAGGAAATCCCCAAAGTAGACATCGACGAAATAAGAAAGGTCTTGTGCCAAATTAAAACCAACAAGACACCTGGAGGGGACAGACTGACAACGGAAATGCTTAAATATGGCGGAGAATCTCTACTGAAGAGAATAAAAGAAATTTTTAA
>WYDF02308771.1:0-15118 GCA_009867245.2 Adranes taylori | reverse complement strand
ACCTTTCGTTTTAGACAAATTGGGAGATTACTCTTAAACACATCCCCAAGTCTGCCATATGCAGCCCAAGAGAGCGTTATTCTTCCTTCAGAAGAACTGGACAATGGACTAGGTATTGTTTGATCGCATCTTAGGTAAGGGATTGAAAAGCATTCATAGTTAAATAATTGAAGTATAGGAAGCTCGTTGAAATCCTTAGCAATTGCCAAAAGAATTGCGAAACCTTATTTGAAAAATGGGATTTTAACAGTGCCAATCGATTTCTTAACAGGCAGATGTGAAGCACACTGGTTGTTCCTCATGAAAACACAAAAGAATACAAGGACTTAGTTGATGGATTAGATAGGTTATAGGAGAAAAATGTAACAATGAATAGATTTAGGTTGTAGATTAGACAGACCTTAAGGGGAACATACATAACGATTATAGATACAAGTATTTGTTGAGATTAGGTTAACAGTTTTTGGGGTTAACCAGGTTTCTGATAATCTCGGGTGTTGTTAAAATTAGAGGGCGAATTTTACTATTCAGTTATCTTCTATTCAGGAAAGATTGACAAAAATTGAGAAACTTCTATTCAGGAAATAAATAAGGGACTTAAAAACTTAAAAACAATTAAAACATTTTATTTACATATCAGCTAAGTTAGAATTTTATAATGAGAAATGTAGAATAACAATTTACTTTCCGACGCAAGAAATGAAATCAGTGACGTCAGTATGGTTAAGTATACAAAATATAGGTCAGCGCAGGGAGATGCTCTGATTAGCTACTTAATAGCATTGCTATCAGCGAGAATCAATCTGATTAACAAATGAACAATCAGCCGTGTTAGCCCGAAGTGAGGAACGTTGTATCTGTGTATAAAGTCGGTAGCAGCCATTTCCTGAGAACCAATTATCGCTAACAGTAAATTCATCAAGTAGAAGACAATTGGCAGAGTAGGGTTTATAAGTGATCGGATAAAAATGCATTAGAGCGTAGCAAATTATTATAAGTAGGAAAACCTGGAATGGATAATCCATGTAATTTAAGTGGGGATTTATTTAACTGGAAGAAACTTTTAAAAGCTTCCATACACGCCACACAATATAGATTCGGGTAGTAACTAGGCAGTAGCTATGTTGGTCTAAATTTTCAACATGAAATCCATGAATTCATTCGGATTTGAGTCATAATTAATTGATAAATAAAGTAATGAATAAATTAGAGTGTCGCATTTAGTAGAAACGGTCATCGGGAAATAAAATAATTATGTTAGAATGAATCGCCAACAAGATCGGAAGTAATAAGTTTAATTATTAGTATAAATCTAAACCAATAGAAAAAGTATTATTTAAAGCAACTATGTATAATTATAGTATAAGTTTGTGTAGAAGCTACAAGAGAAATGTAAGTAACTTTATTAATAATTACTTAGGAAATGAACCGATATACGCCATTTTGAGTAAACTATAATTAGGCAGTACTTGATTATAACTAACCTGAACGAATATTTTATTTAATTGGATATATGCTTTCTTTAAAATGTACCAATACATATTTTTATTTAAGTTTAAACGAGTCTTCCATTTTACTAGCCAGAGCTCCAGATATAACTGCTATAGTTAAAGTTTGATAGTCACCATTAAATTGTTCAGGTCAATGAGCTAAGATTAAATAGGAAGGTACGCTCAACGTTAGCAATAGTAAAGTTTAGTGTTTTATTCTAAAGTCCTGTAGGGGCTAATGGATTATACTTAGAAATATTCTTATAATTAAAATACTAACTTTATTAGGAATAGATAAAACCAAGCAGTATTAAACGAAGTGCATTTTTCTAAAAGTATTAAACGATCCACGTTCCTAAGAGTAAGAGCGGGTTACGCTACGCTAACCTATATACTAAAATCTCCGTACTTCTTCCAACGTCACATCAGAGAGGGGCAAACCTCTCCCCCAAAATAAACCTGATAATATATACTTTTTCAACCAAGTTTTTCTCTATGAATTTGGAACTGGAGTAAATTATCTAGCGTAACAAAAACTCTGCTTGTTGTATTCAAATTTGTCCCCTAATCATTGTGGTTAAACCTGTGGCATTTATCATGATAGTTAAATGAAACAAATAGACATGAAAACTTACAATAAACAACTAACTCTAATTCGGTTGTAACAATTCCATGTCGATTCGTTGCCTCGCATACATAAGTTCCAGTCGATGCTCTAGTTACAGCACCCATATTCAGTATATGTGATTTGGACAATGGTTCCGGACTATCCTTACGTTTCCATGTATAGGATAAAGCCGGATGTCCTTTGCCATTGCATACAATTTTCTGTGGTTTATGTCTTTCCACAACTGTCACTAAGCGATTTGAAACGGTTAAGTTCTCTGGAGGATCTACAAAGAAAAATATTTTTCTGAATGGTGCACATATTTTTGAAATTAGTATAATCATTGGTATCTTTGAAAAATTTAGGTCAACGGCTCAGGTGTACTGCTCAGGTGAACTAAACATATGTACGAGTAGTCTACCATATGTAACTTCTAAACAAGCATTGTGGTGCATGATCTTAAACTCATTAAACATGCGTTTTCTGGTAGGTGGCACCACTAGTCTTGTTTGATGATATAAATATTAATTTCTGTTTAATGCCTATTTTTGCCAACAATAATAAATAAGTGCAAGAGGTTAATAAGTAAGAACAACTGGAATGTTTTGAAATTATATGCACATCGAGTTGTTGTTACTCATTAAACTTTCGCACTTATACATTACAGTACTTCCACGCTACTTACAATCAACAGCAATTTCTATTGTTGAATTAACTCCAGGTCCGATTCCATTATTAGTGCTTTTACATGTATAGTTTGAATTTGGTGCTGTTCTATCTAACATTTCACCTGGCCACGCTGTCATATTCCATACCTGTAAGTAACATTTATAATAAAAATTAATATAATTACAATTTTCATTTAATAAAATTACCAATGTTGATTCAATAGATTCAAAATCATTTTTCCGCATATCCGGTGGAAATACTGCGGTTTTAATATAGTAAAGGGCAGTGTTGCTCGTTTCCAACGAGTGCCCATCTTTCAGCCAATAAATTGAACACAGTGGTGAACATTCTACGCGACATGTTAGGGAAATATTTTTCAACGACATCAGTACACCTTGATAGGGTTGAAGGTTTTGTATAAATGCTGGTGGTGCTAAAAATAAATAATAACAATAAATTATTTATTTGGATACAAGTCAGTAACAAAACTTCAAAAGAAATATAGTTGCAAAGTAACTATGTGCTAACTGTTTCACGGAACACTGGTAGTCCGCAGAAAAATTTTACTTGTCCGCGATAGATAATTAATAATAGTTGTACTTTTGCTTGACACATTAAACATCTTTGTTTGTGCAGAAAAAGAACCCAACATTATTATTACAGATCCAAGCTACATAATTATATATTTTGCTATACCGTATTTAATCAAAACAGAATAAAACATCTTCAGTTTAAACTAAATTGATACCTTGAACATCCATATATACAGAAGCTGGATCTCCCTTTCCACCTTCGTTCACTGCTTGACAAGTAAAATTACTTTTGGTCTCCAACAATACAGGTGAAATGATCCAATTATATGTAGTTACATCCGGCACTCGATGATTACCACGGTACCAGATATAGCTGACATTCTCCGGTCGACCTGGACTATTCACTGAACATTCCAATGTTACAGAGCCTTTTTTGATAACTCTTGATGGTGTATACCTATCAAAAGCAAAACAGCAATATACCACTTGGTTAATTAAAAACCATTATATTTATAAATGGTAAGAGCTTAAACTTTTTTATAATAACCTAATTCGTGCTGGTGATGGTGGATAATACACCACTAGTTCATTCGGTTGTGATTCTGGTCCCCATCCAGCAACATTCATTCCCTGACATGTAAAATTTCCCGCCATATTCTTAAGCACCTCTTGCAAGCTGATGACATTCGGATCGATGCCGCAAAACTGTCCACCACTATCTTCCGGTTCGCCATCTTCATCGAAACTCGTATAGTTACACTCAGGTAGTTCTTTGATCAATTCTCCACCCATATACCATCGAACTTTAGCTAGATTATCTGGATTTCCATTTGTAACGTTACAAAAAAGTGTAACGTTTACACGGTCCTCCTCACGTATTGGTGTGGGAGGATCTATTATTACTTCCACGCTGGGTACAACTGCAGAAAGAAATAATGTTGCTTTAAAATGTAATGGACTAACTCAAAGGACATTTGGAATATCAGCGATTCATAGCTGCGTTTTCTTTTAGAGAGTTATGACCGCTGAGGAGCGTTAACAGCATTTTCTTAAATAATACTTACATAAAACATTCAACGAGACTGAATCCTCAGATTTTTGTGAACCGACGCTATTTTTGCATGTACATGTATAGTCCCCCATGTCATCACGTGATACGTTTTTTATAATCAACGGAGGATTATCAGGTGTACCGCCTTCATATTTTTCTTCTTTTAGAGTTATATTAGTTCCATTTTTTGCCCTGAAAAAATAAATTATCATAAATAAATTTAAAAAATAATATTATAAACTGAAGGGATCATAGCGAGGCAACATGACTAGGGAAAAAGAATACATTCAATGATTGATTGATGTTTAACTTTTCAATATTGATGGACTATTTGACTATTTTTTGTTCTACTTATTATCATCATCATCAATCAGCCTGTCTCGTCCACTGCTGAACATAGGCCTCTCGCAATAATCCCCAATTTTTCCGGTCCTGAGCAGCATGAATCCAGTTTGTCGAGATGCGTGTTACATCATCTGTTCATCTGGTTGGTGGTCTTCCCCGGTTTCTGATGGCTTGTTCTCTGGGTCGCCATTCCATAATTCTTTTGGTCCATTTTTCATGTGGCATTCCTACCACATGTCCAGCCCAACTCCATTTCAAACAAGCCATTCGCTCTACCGCATCTGTAACCCCGGTTCTCTGTCGTATTATTTCATTGGGAACTCTATCCCTTATTGTAATTCCCAGCAGAGAACGCTCCCTGGCGCGTTGTATAACTATGCATTATAGTTACTGCTTAAATAAGTTTCACTTTTTATAAGTCATATTTATAAACATCGCACCGTCTACCATCAACTGGTGACCACAATGTATACAACAACTAATGAAAACTATTTATGCTGCACATAGTTAGTACCTACAATGGAATACGGGAAACAAATATGTTGACTTTCGACGATAATAATACACCTGTTGACGAAACCTCGCCGGAAGCGACACTCCTCAATAGTATACCTATTACTCGAGTAAAAATTTCCAGTATTGCTGTTCGACCCGAAACCCAATTCGAACCAATATCGGGATTACAGTAGATGTTACTCGCTATAACATCGCATTAGGTGCTAACGAAACGGAAGTTACGAGATTACAAACCATCACAACTTCTACCGCAAATGCGATATTGATATAACAGACTGGGAGGTGAGGAATGAAGAAAATCGTTTTGGCTTCAACGTATACGAAAACAATGTCAAGCAAGTTTATCTGTAGACAAAGATAATTTACAACAGCTAGCAATAGCTGCTGGTACATAAATTAACTGAAGCTTTGGCACCCGTTACATCGGTCTCGTCCATCACTACCGTTAACGAAGAAACTCAAACTAGTGATATGCTCTAACTAAATAGACTAGCTGCGAAAATAACTACTGAAGTGCGAGATCTTAAAAACGCGACAGTCGGAATCAAACACAGCGTTCGCATCGTATTTATTCACATTCACGAAAACGTTCGAATAGTAATTCCGGCCGCACTGATTCCAACAATTTGCACGAATATTTGTTGGTACCATAGTAACATGGTAAATTTGGTGATATAATCACTTGGTGAAAGTGCCGTCAGCCATGTAAGTTTTACAAATTGGAAAACTAAGTAACCAGACATACACAGCGGTATGTGAACCCGGCGCAAAAACGTCTCGCCGCCTCTTTGTTAAAGACTTACCAACTAATACTCAATATTGTAGCGAATTTGCGAATAAAAATGAAAACACCTACAAATTTGTCTTAATTGGTTAGTTCCGTTTCACCTACTTGTTGAAGAAGTCTGTAAATAAATGATATGCAACGTTTAAAACAAATTTTCAAATGGCTTAAATATGCGGGCGTGGTGTAGTTGTTAGGTCGAAGACTTTGAATGACTAGTAAAAGGGAGCAGAGATGATAGTTACCCTAATACTTTAAATACGTTTATGCTCCAGGCTGAGTTCTTTAAGCTATTTGTGGTTACACATGTCATCAATAAGTATCTGAAATTGGACTAACTCATCGAATTGCCATCATTAAGTTATTACGTCTTAAAGTAACTCTATTAAAACATTTACATTTTCATAACAAACCTTTAGCGGATCTAAGCTAATTCTATGAATTAGTAGGGGTTGATACATTAACATCTTGTATCGTTCCATATACGAGCACCACAGCCTGGAAATTATAACGCTAGGAAAAGTTGCAGTCTATTTTAAATCAAATCTTATTTTATTTCGATGATGATGGGAATAATACATCTCCAAGGATACAGTTAGCGAAAAAAAGAGGCAGTGAATAGTGGAAGTCCAAGGTAGTAAAGCAGAACAACTTTGTGCTCAATGTATACCTCTTTGTATTACTAATTAAAGGTTATAATAAGTCCGTAAGAGGTACCTTGCTTAATTGCAGTTCATAGGAGTAGGTTAGGTATGAAAAGTATGCCGCTTAAGGGAGATAAAGAACTATAATAGCTGATCGCTGATCAGACGGAGTTCAGTTGTTAGAAAACAATTTCTATCAATTAAATAAACTAACATAAGTAAATCGCTTTAAAACATTTGTGCTCTTGGATTATAATGACTGCAGCACATATGTAAGTTTTTATATTTTTGTTAATGATTGAATAGTTTACGATTTTCATCTTGTGATTAATTTTATAATGCATTAATATAATGCATTAACTAATAATTTTCAACTTACTACATATTAATATTCTTCTTCTTATAATGCCTTTTCCTTTCGAATGTTGGCCGTCCACAAAGCTAACTTTGTTTTAAACACAGAAGCTCTAAAGATTTCAATAAAAGTACACCCAAAGGTATTTCAGCCAAGAGTTCTGACGTCTTCCAATAGATCTTTTCCCTTGAATCTTCCCTTCTAGTATCAATCTGCGTAGTTCGTACCTGTTGCCTCTCATGATGTGGCCTATGTATCTAGTTTTTCTTTCTTTAATGGATCTCATTAGCTATTTCGGCTTCTGCATTCGCCTGAGCACATTATAGTCGTAATTCGTTGGACCAATGAAATGCGAAGCATACGACGATATATGTACACTTCGAACGCCTCAATCTTCTTTTTATTTGCAGGGTCCAGCATTCACATCCATACAGGAGTACGCTGAAGATATAATATCTAATCGTACGAAGCCTGAGTTCCAAATTAAGATCAGGGCTAATAAAGAACCGTTTCATATTGGTCAATGTTACCCTGGCTTTTTTCGATTCTTGAACCATCGCTCGCTTCGGATCACACCACGCGTTGATTATGGTACCCAAGTATTTGAAACTACAGGTGTGTTCAATACACTTGCCATTAATTAAAAATGGTTCGGTAATAACTATTTTGGAGAAGACTAGCAGTTTAGTCTTTGAGATACTTATGTCTAATACATCTCGCTCACTGTATTCGATTATCCGATTCATTATTTTGTGCAGGTCTAATATATTTTCGGCCAGGACTATGGTGTCGTCTGCGTATCTGATATTATTGATATGTACTTGCCTCCAAATATTGCCTCCAAATAGATGTTAAACAGGAGTGGATACAGCCCTATCGTACACCTCCCCGGATTGGCATAGTATCGGATATTCCTCCGTTTATGAATGAATTAAAATTTAATATTAATATTAGTGAATTAAAATTTTTCTTGACTATGTGTTGGAAAAATTAATGCCTAAATATAAAAAGCCACCATCGTATGTACGAGCAATATCTAGTAAAACTTACTAAAGTAACGAAAAGTTAGAAGTATTTCCTTTTAAAAATAAAATTTCTACATTTACTAAAATTAATTTCTTGAAAATACTTGCCATATAACTCCATCCAGTTTCATTGGATTTGAAATGTATGTGCACAAAAGTAGAATGGCTCCAGATTCATTTGTTGTTATATTGGCTGGTGATACATTCACAACTGGTGGATCTGAATCATATAAAAAACATAAAATATGACCTCACATTTCGTAAAAAATATATTTTAGTGCAGACATAGCAAAAATTCCAATTCGATTTTGATAAAGTATTAGAAAGCTTTAGAAATAGAAATTGAATTGTAGTAAACATAGCATACATTCCTTAGGTATTCTAAAATTATTATTTGTAATTAATGAAAATGGACTTACAATAAACTTCGATTGTAAGTACTTCATGCAAGGGCGACTCTCTCCTTTCTTGTAAAACTGAATTTTCCGCGTAGCAATGAAAAGAATTACCATTTTCGTAACGACTAGCTTCAAATACCAACGAACTTTTCGTTGTTGTCGTTCCATCTCTCTGTAACATAATATACATTATGAAGAACTAACTTAATCGGCATTTGAATTTTTGTATGAAAATTGTATACTATGTCAAAAAAAAATCCTAAAATATGTGTCTGGAATCTGATACTTCTTGATGTGTATAAAGCCAGATAACACAAATATGATTAAAATGTGCCAGGAATATGCCAATAATTTGCTGATAACATAGCATACTCATAGAATATTCTCGGCATATTTGTGCTACTTGGGAGCATCATCCTATTAGTCTGTAGCCAACTCAATTGTATATGAACTGCCAATACTATTCAAATTGTATACAGGTAAATAAAATGATTGTGAGGGCGTTTGCAGAAGTATCAATATTGAATACATGTCGGAGGCATAATCATTAAATATTCACTAGTCACGTTAAATATTTTGTACAGCGCCCAATTTCACTCCTATTTTTTATAGCGCTATATACTCCCAGATATCTGTAAATAATGTTTTAATAAATTTATTTTGGCTTTCTAACAGATAACACAAATATTCTAACAGGTGTAGTTATCTGGAGTATAAGCATTACGGTTATTCTACTCCCAGACAATTCCACGAAAGCATGTGTATATATTTTAGATAGTACATAAGAAAAAGTAGCTGAACCTACCAGGGGATATTGGAGCATGAGGATCACGTCAAATATTTCTTATACCCCCAGATATCGCTACGAATGTTTATATTTAAGGCATATACCGTATTTTGTATTATGTAGTTGATATTATTCAGACGTAGGTCATATATTAATCACATAGATACATGGGATTATTTGAAGGATGGGAACCATGTCAAATGTGTCCCATACTCCATATATTTCTATAACTATACACAGCATAGATAATTTTTTTAAAATTTAAATTTGAAACTGCCATAAAAATAAAGATATCCTCTTAGCAAACAATTTCCTAACGATAGCAAATGTGATATAAATGTTTTGATTGCATATTTTGTTATAATTAGACTACACACATCAATTGCATGTTTTTATGTTCTTATATTGTAAACAAGCTATTGCCGTTGCGTCTTACTTTGCATTTACATTATTATAATCTTTTAATAAAACTAGATAGACCTAAGCAAAATGGAATTAGCAAAAATAATTACCAAATAACATACTTAATGATGTGTAACAAAGCGTTGTTATGAGATCTAAATGAAACTGTTATGAACTTGAATGCATGTATTATCTTTAAACAATAATAAGGTCACGAAAGCGCCACGTTCTTACGCCACCATATCATACCTTATATTACATACTGCAGAGATAAAGAAAGAGATAGCTATCGCATGTTATACTGGCCGGTACACCTAGGTTTTATAATCATGTATGATGACTTAGGCACGTTAGAAGTGTGTGTGTGTGAGTGTGGGTGGGTGGTGTGTGTGTGTATTTTGTGGGACAACCAATTCTTAATCAATTACTTTTCAAATAAGTATGATTAATTAATTGTTGTCGAATGATTCGGTTTGGAAGGAAAATTATGGTGCATCCAAATTAATATTTATATAATATAAATAACCTTTAATAAGTATTTGTTTTATTATCCCCCTAAATTTATTAACACCATTTAATTTCTTGGTAATCTATACAATGAATTATTCTATTGTAAATCGATTATTTCTTGTAGATCAATACAGTGTTTCAAACCTTTGATGTGTTTTATTTGAAGTCTATTTATTTAATCCTTAGTAAGGTTAAATCTTTGACCTTATTCAAACAAGAGTTCATTCAACCAACCATTGCCTTATTCAAGTAAGAGTAATAGTTATTGTCTAATTATCTACTATCGTTATATTGTTCAACCCCCAAATAATTATTAATAACCCAGGATTGTCACAGTGCTCTCTATGCTGATCACACAGCCTTCTGGGCATGCCGGCCCCAAACATGAAACATTTGTCACAACATTCAAAACTGTCTTGACACGTTTTCCGACTGGGCAAAAAAATGGCGAGTAACGCCAAATCTCAATAAAACCCAAACAATTATGATGCAACACCCCAACTACACAAAAAATAAAC
Organism: Adranes taylori; assembly: GCA_009867245.2. Classification (NCBI taxonomy): domain Eukaryota; kingdom Metazoa; phylum Arthropoda; class Insecta; order Coleoptera; family Staphylinidae; genus Adranes; species Adranes taylori. The sequence continues at coordinate 4,484 of WYDF02308771.1, read as the reverse complement.
ATCAGGACCGTTCTGACATCCAACTCCGTCTATGGGAAAAACCTATTCCACTAAAGGATGAGGTAACATACCTGGGCATAACTTTCAGCAGAACTTTTATCTGAAAAAATGACCTAGACTCCACCTTAGCCAGAGTTAGAAAGCGAGTCAACCTAATTTCAAGTCTCCGAGTACGACTAGGAGGCTGTGACTCTAAAACACTTCAGCATACTTACAAAACGTATATAAGACCAATTATTGACTACAGAGCAATTCTGTACTCTTCAGCCGCAAACAATGAAATTCATAGGCTAACAACTTGTGAGCGCGCGATTCTTAGGAAAATCCACAAACTCCACTACAAATTTCCAAGCGCGAATCTATATGAACACTGCGCAGTCACTCCTATCAGTGGCAGATTGAAAACACTTCTATCTAAATATCCACTTAGATGCTCACAAGAAAACAACCCAATAGCCTACAAGATTCTGAGGTTAACTTGGAAAGTCCAAAAGTGGCGTCGTAAACCGCCAAGAAGACCTTTCGCCCACCCACCTGTCAGAATGATTCAGTCTATGCCAAAGCCTTCCGAAAACCTCCAGTAAATCGTCGAGGCCATACCATTGTCCTTTCGTTAAGGGACACAACTTCAAAAGAAAAATAAAGAAAAAAAAAAGCTGAAAAACATAAAAACCTTGAAAAAGAAAAAGAAACATAAAAGGAAGAACAAATAAAGATTACCAATATCTCCTGCTGCACAAAAGGACCCTAAGGCAACAGAATGTCGCCTTGCACTCCGGTGCAAGCTAGGTCAACAGGCAATTACTTGCACTACCAAGCAAGTATGACTAGAAGATACACAAGTTCAATCTAGGAAGTCAGGTAACCTCATGTAACCAAATTTCCTATTCTGCTCACCATGCTGGCCAAGGTTTTTCTGCAGGTTTCCCTTGGCCGTAAAGCAAATGCTATAGCGTAATTTTCCTGCAAGCTATCAGCTTACCAACACTATCTATAATTTACCAAATCAACACCAATTTTAGGCTGAACAGAATGACAAATCCTAAAGCCTCAAATAATAAATTCACCAACCTCCTAATGTACAAAATCCCAACAGGGAGTGGAGTTTTAGTTAGGGTAAAAATCCCACATTGTTGGATGCACGGGCATCCTTCGCCTTTTGAATGTTCCTCCACTTCCTACGTAAAACAAAAAAATACTTATCCAGTTAGAACTCTTGCAATCCCATATCGCAAAAATAAATGTGATAATATAAAAAATAAAATCGTAGAAAGATGCATACCGAATTAAGTTAAATTCCGCCAATTATACAATACGAGTTTAATTTTTGAAGCTCAAACTCAAATTATATTTACTAACCCGCGTATAAAATCATTAACTAACCTAACCTGCATGAATGTGTGTCCCAAAATCATGAATATTTATATGATTCCAACTTAATCCTTCTGCCAGATTTGTGTTGCTGAAACGTAACAAAGCGACAGACAGTCTTAAGACATCAGAAGAAGTTGATGCTCATTTAAGACGACTTCGCTTGGTGTATGTCGTACGTTTGGGTAGTAAAATGGAACGATGTAACTTTAAAACTAAAACCCAAGACGACATTCGAAATTATATACAATATAAAGTTCTCATTCGAGTAAATTATGTATAATTATTACAATGAGGTCGTTTAAAATGTTAGAAGGGAGATTAAAATGCATCGGAAATAATCCCTTCTGCTTTTTCGTAAAATTATATTAGTTTATTCTACAGTAGAACTTGGATAAGTGGAATCTGCATATGTGGAATTCCTCTTTTATTGGAACAAAAGTGCTGGTCCCAACTACTAGAAGCATCAAAACCTAGTTAAGCGTAATATTTTTACCCGTTTAAGAGGAACCGAAAATTTCTCCCCGGTACCTCTGCACGTGGAACTCTAGAGGCCATTACCTCTACACGTGAAACCGCCTGTCATCGTACGAGACGATAAGTAGGCAGCGCGTTTTTTGTTTACTCTCATATCGTCTGCTTCAGTATTTTCCTCTTAAATCAGCCATCACTTCAGTTTACTTATATCTCGTCATCGGGCCCATCGTTCTTTTGTATTTATTGTGACTTAGTTGTTATTCGGTGGATACGAATCGGACACTTTTTGTGATTTAAACATTTTTGTGGACATTTTTATTTCATTTTAGTGGACATTGTTTGAATATATTGTGCCTCGATTGGTAACTTGAGGGGTATTCAATGGAGAGAAATTCAAGGACTGTTCAAACATCTAATAGGAAGCTAACCTACCTTATCACGAGGGACAAGTTGCGAATTTTAAAACTTATTGACGAGGGTAAATCCAGCGATGAAGTAAGCAAACAGTTCAGTCTTCCCAAATATGCACTCTCGAGAATCGTTTCTAACTGTGAAAAGATAGAATCTGAGTACCAAGAAGGACGCGGTAAAGTAAAGAGGTTTCGCAATCCAGAGTTTCCAGAGATAGCAAGTTGTGTATAGGAGTGGGTTAAATCGTATGATGGGCGAAATATTCCTGTGGGCGATGCATTAATTAAAGGAAAGACGAATGGATTTGCTGAAATGTTACATATTTCCGGGCTTTGTGGTAGAAACAGTTGGCTTAACGGTTTCAAAAAGAGAAATTGTTTTCAAAAAAATATGTGGCGAAAATAGACCCGGAGCGAAAGTAGAAGTACCACAGTAGAACCGAGACTTTACAACCAGTGGATTAAGGATTTACCTACACTACTGAAAAACTATTCCCCCGACAACATATTTAACGCATATGAGACTGCTCTGTTCTACAAATGTCTACCTACAACAACTTTTACGTTAGGAAATGAAAAGTGAACCTTGCCATGGGGAAAATCCAACAAGGAGAATCTGTTCTACTGTGCGCTAACCAAGATAGTTCAGAGAAACTTCCGCTTTTAGTGATTGGAAAATAAAAACGTCCCGGGTGTTTTAAGAATGTGTAAACGCTGCCTGTTGATCATAAGAACAATAGCAAATCATGGATGACACGCGAATTTTTCTCCACGAGATTGAGTGAAGGCCCTCAACACCCGAATGAAGTTGCAAAAACGTAAAATAGCACTGCTGATTGATAACTGCACGGCCCACAAAGAATTGCCAGACGCGTCAAAATTATTTTCGTACCCGCCAACACAACTAGCAAGCTACAGCCATTAGATCTCGGCAGAACTGTAAAGTTCACTATCGTAAAGAAATGCTCCGTTATTATCTCCACTGCATTGACGAAAGTGGAAACCCTCTTGACATGTCCATTCTTCAGGTAATGAAATACGCACGGAAAGCTTGTCACAGTGTATCAGCTCAAACGATAACTGTAGAATACGAGGATCAAACGTCGAAGGACTGTATCAGCAATGACGAATGGGAGGCTATTGTGAGAAGTACCAATGGAGAAGTTGATTTGCCTACGTTTAATCACTATGTGAGTGTCGACGACGAGGTCTTAACAAGTGGAGCAATCATCCAACAAGATATCGTCGAATCACTATAATACTTGGCCGATGGTGGGAATGAGGATGACGAGGACGGGACGCCTATCCTCCATAGTCACCAATAAGGAAGTCAACAAAGCGACTGAGACTCTTCAACATTTCTTTCAAAACTACGAATGCGACCCAAAACCACGACAACTGTTCGACAAGATTTATTCCTGTAACTTGTAAATAATTTAAACAGCTGTTATAGGCAAAAATAAATTGGTTTTGTTAATGCAAAGGATTAATAACTTAATCACTTATATTCAATTACTAATATGTCATTTCAAAGCCTTCTCCAACAAATTGTTTTGCGTGTTTCGTTAAATGTAAAATAATTATTAATGGATGTTTATTTAATTAGATACTATGAGACATAAATTAAAATCTCAGTATTTACGTTATTTACTACCTTCTACTAGTTATTTTTTCGATAAATAAATAAAAATTTAAAATAAATTTCAAAATGAGTTATTTATTGCACGGCCAACTCGATCGAATAAAAAAATTCAACCAAATTGAGAATTCTGTTACAAAATTGGCAATATCTCAAAAACAGTTGAAGTTAGATATAGGAAGTGGTTAATAAAAATGAAAGTGGTATTAAACATCTATCCAACCATTACATAAAATATAGGGTGTTCCACTTAAAGAAATTGAAAGATACCCTACTACGCGTTTCGGTTCGTCCTGTACACGCGAGTTAAACAGCGTGCTGTTATCAAATTTTTAACTTTGAAAAGGTGCATCCTACTGAGATTCATCATCGCTTAAAGGGTGACGATGCTGTTGATAGGACTTCTGTAAATCGATGGGTATTAAAATTTCGAAATTGCGAGCTTGGAAAAGCCATAATTGTTGATGAAACTCGCAGCGGAACTCTGCCTGCGAAGAGAATGGGTGACCAGAGTAGCTCATTCGAACCGCAGCCGGTCCCAAGCCCGGATAAAAGAGGAGGGACCTCGGGTAAGGCTAGCGACCTGC
>WYDF02308760.1:0-15118 GCA_009867245.2 Adranes taylori | reverse complement strand
AATAGAATAGAATAGAATAGAATAGAATAGAATAGAATAGAATAGAATAGAATAGAATAGAATAGAATAGAATAGAATAGAATAGAATAGAATAGAATAGAATAGAATAGAATAGAATAGAATAGAATAGAATAGAATAGAATAGAATAGAATAGAATAGAATAGAATAGAATAGAATAGAATAGAATTGACTAGAATGTAATATCACTGTACTGCATTTGTAGGTATACAAACAATATATAATTACAATAGCAAACGTCAATAAAAGGTAAATAAATAGATAATAGTAAAATCACTTGTTACAATAGAAATTAGAGCACAATACAATACAATCATTACAACAATAAATAAACAATTAAGTTATATAATCTCAAAGTCAGCAGTTGTGTCGTTGAGAAATTCATTCCAGTCGTACAGAGGCTTGGCTTTTAAAAATATCGCAATACGTGTTTTAAATTCCTTAAACGGCAAGTTGCATGTATTAAGTGGGAGTTTATTAAACAACGTCAAACAAATTGTGTTAGGATTATTACAAGATCGACCTTACGCGATGAAAGTCCGGTAGATAATTAAAAGCAGATCTAGTTCTATAGGCGTGTATATCCCCATGCATATTGAATTCGTGATTATTCTATTTCGCGAGGAACAAATACTGCAGAATTAATATGCAAGGAAAAGTCAGCCCTGTCAGATTTCGGAAGCCCTCTCTGCAGTCGGCTATATACGGAATATTAGCCAAGATACAAATTGCTCTACCCTGGAATGCAAAAATTTTGGAACCTTGAGAGCAGTGACCCCATACCAAGATGCCATAAGTCATTAATGAATAGCAAACACCATAGTATGCCCTGAGAAGAGTTCTACTAGAAACGTATGAAGCTAGATTCATCAGTAAAAATATCTTACTATTGAGTTTATCTGCGAGAGCATCTACATGCTTGTTCTATACCAACTTGTGGTCCAAGCGTATACCCAAAATTTCCCGTACTCAGGATTGTCATAGAACAGATTTTTATTTAAACTGAACGTCATACGCACTGTTTTTTCATTATTCAGATGTAGTCTGCTAATCAAAAACCAATCTTGAGGCTTGTACCATGCTATTAATAGTCACCTCTCTCAATAGCTTCATTTAGGGTCAAACCATGGGATATAATTGTTGTATCATCCGCAAAAGGTAAATGATCTGCACCGGTCTGTATGAAGATGTTCCCGAAATCATTTATATAGATTAAGAATAACACTGGTCCCAATACAGAACCCTGTGGTACTCCATTGAGAATAATTTTTTTTCGGAAAGAGCACCATTAAGCCTAACTTGTTGAAACTGTCCAGACAGAAAAGACGCTATGAGCCTTATACTAGTTATGTCGAAGTAATAGATTTTTTTGTTTATTAATTAGAATTCAATCGTTATGTAATCGAATGCCTTAGATAGATCACAGAAGTGGGTCATCATAAAATGTTTTGCTTCAAAAGTTGAATTTATTTTATCAACTCAAAAAGTCAAAGCGTCTATTGTATTCAATCCCTTCCAGAAACCGAATTGAAACTTGCCAAAGATACAATTATCCTCAAAATATGCGATTACTCAAAGTAATTTGCTATTGCTTTCTCAATTATTTTAGAAAACATGGGCGCCAAACAATAGGTCTATAGTTTGAGAGATCATCTATGTGGCTCTATAATATGATTAATGTTTTTTTTTTATTATTTGGGACAGTTAATCTGATTGAATCTCTGGATTTACTATTCCCTAAATTGAGAATGATGTTCATTACTTCATATTTTGTAACGGTCCCTAGTGTAAATTCAATATTGTGATCTAGTAAGAAATTCATATGATCGATTGGATCTTGCGTACTGTTAGGTATTGTATTAATAATTTTTTTAGAGACTGAAGCAAAATATTCGTTAAAGTTTGTACCAGTTACAGTTTCTAAACCATTTTGCTAGATCAATTTCTTCTTTCATTTATTATGGCCCACATGGACTTGGTTGAATTTCCTGAATTATGCCCGCAGGTCATCGGTAAACAATTGCACCGGTACATGCGTTTTGGTTTGGAAAACCCTCTGCGGAAAAGCAATCTTAAAGCTACCAATTATATTACTAACAAACACCTCAAATTTTAGATTTACATTAATATTTTCAATTGATACGAAATCCCACCGAAGATCAGCCAATATATTATTAAAGATAATTTTACCCTTGTCAGTTATGGCGACGTATTTTGTTACTTCCATTATCGAACTGTGGCAGGTGTATCAATATCAACACGTTGGCCATGATGGCTAGAGAAATTAAAGTTGACATCACCTAATAAATTTCCATTTGCATAATCTACAAATATAGTATCAATCCCCTTGTGGTATCAATCCTCTCCCTTGTGGGGCTAAAAATACACTGCGTCAAACCGTAACCTATTAACAAACCAAGAGATCTGTGGTACTTTGATAGTTCTCTGGCGCCCCAGAGGTAGTGCTAAATATGACATTAAAATCGCCACAGATTGTACAATCACCTGTAATCATATTTAGAGCCGATTCTAAAGTTTTTAGAAAGAGTTGAAATCAGCCTGAGGAGGCTTAGTACAGTTGACTTATAATTTACATAACACAGCGGACACCCTCATTGGACAGAGTTTTTTTTAATCTATACAATTCAGGTTGCTTGCACATAGAATGAGTAAGCCGTCATGGGTACAATTTACCCCACAGAAAGATGAAATCATATCCCACTTAGAGAACTTGAGAGATCTTCCTTTTGCTCCCTTCATCCAGTGCCCTCTTACGCAAACTGTTTCCAACGATTCTCCACAATTTACCAGATACGCTTCTAGTTCTGATACTTTATTTCGAATAGATTGGACAATGATGTGTAAAATAACATTTTTTTTAATCTTCTGAACATCTTGACTAATTTGCTTTTCTTATTCGATCAACTTTCTTATTAACATTATCTAAGCTTTGAATATTTTACCTTTGAATATTATAGTTTGTTTACCAGTTTTACGGGTTGGTTTGTAATGGTTAACTATGCTTGTATTTTTGTGTCTTAACTTGAGGAGATAGTTGCTGTGTTGATGCCTTTTTTATGCTTATGTTGAAGTCATATCTTTTAAATGATACTTCCTGAGACCAAAATTCACATTTGTAGGCTGTGTTCGAAGTCAATGCCTATTTTGAAAGCTCTATTTCGTGTTTCAGTCTTTGGTAGTTCTGACACAATAATTTGTCCTATAATTTTTGGCTTTTGTTGAATGTATTGCAATATGTATTTACATGTAGCTGAATAATTTACCCGAGTTATGCATAACTAAACTTTTTTTCGGTACTCCTTTGAACGAGTTTAATGCGTTGCTATTTTTGTCAGATCCTAGTTTATAAAAAGAGGGGCGTTCTCTCTTTATATCCAGTGGTTTGGTTATGAAAATTAAATGCTTCTAATACATTGTCTTTGTTACGATTCTTTACAGTATTTGATTTATCACTACTAATTGCTACTTCATTTGTTTTAGTAATTTCTGCATATGATACTTGTTTCGATAGATTGTTTGGATGGTTTACTGTTGTGGTTATTGTTTGGAGATATCTCCTAACAGTTAAATTTATTTTGTACCTTATTTTTCCTAGCTTTATTTACTTTCTGTAAGTCTGATGACAGTTTGTATGTTTCTATTCAGCTGTTTTGTTGTGTCGACAGATTCAGTGGCCTGTATTTTGGAACCTGTTCTTACCGGTTTCACACATATCTATTACACCCATATGAGGCGGATGTATGTATTACTCTCTCTGGAAATTTTGGTGTAGATTTGCTCTCAAATAGCAGAAATAAGAAGGCACTAGTTGACCTGTTAAAGGCTCAGGGGTTTAAACGCACTATATTCGACTCAACAAAGATATAAATATGAGATATGATTGTCTCCTGAAAATATATCTGGATAACTTTAAGAAGATTTTTTCATTACATTTAATAAAAAAATACAAACGATGTTTTGGAAATACGGAAAGTGCTCCAGTCAAATATAAATCATACTATTGTGCGAAGAAACAGCAAAAGCAAAATGATCAGATAGAATTACATGTGCGGAAAGTAAGTCCACGACTCATAACAAAGTAACTTAGGTCTCTTATCCGTATAATAAATAATCATGCAAATGTGTATCCGCTGCATGCACAGTACCACGTGGCACGTAACTTGAGCGCGCGGTCTGTTGTTCGTATACGCCGGCATCGCTCGCTGCTGCTAGGTGTGGGAATATTGCCTAGGGTATAAATAGCCGTGCACTTATTAGATTTAGAGGCCCTGATTAGCGATTGCGAAGCAAAACAGCCTACAGCAGAAACATTTCGCGACAGCAGCATCGGAGCCAGAACAACAGTCATCGACATTCGCTAAAGAATCAACGCGCTTGGTAAGCAATTAGATATACAATCTAATGCTTTTTGATAGCATGTATATTTAATAGCTTTGTTTCTCCGTCGCCCTTTCTGTCAGTCCATTTCCCATACGACTAGAGTGTATATTTGTACCTATGTTAGCTGGGGTTCTAGTGGCTTATAGTGATTCCTATGTGCATCACCCACTTGAGTATTTATTTCTAACTTACGTTAGCCGGGGTTGGTTTTAGTAAACACTTACGCCCGCTAGAGAATATTGGCATATAGTGGACCTTTCTCGAACCACACACTAGAGTGTATATTTCTAACCTGCGTTAGCCGGGGTTAGTTTAGTCGCTCAGCGACCAAAGCACTTATAATAGCCGGGATATAATTGGCCTATAGTGGTTCTGGGTATTCATATCGTTTCCATCGACTGTACCATTTTACTCTGGTAAATTCGCGCTTCTAAACGTTGCATTATAAACCTTATTCTTAAGATTATGTACCTTATTCCTAAGATTATTATCATTATTAACACAGAATTGCACTGCTACATGCACCGCTTATATTACGCTTTGTATGTAATATTATTGCTATTGTTAATTTGCTAACCGCCATTAATGCAATTTAGAGTTTGACATTAACATTTCGCTGAATTTTTGTTGTCTATAATAATAAATAGATTGATTGTGTACACTGTGAGTGCTGGTTCATTTAATAAGTATTTAGAAACGTTTGAGCTGCTCACAAAAATAAGAACCACTGGACTATTTACGTACATAATATATTCAATAGTAATATGTAAGAAGCGCCTTCTGATATAGCTAAACTCGTCAAAGGCGCGCGAGAGTCTGTCACAGACTATTTGGCAGGTCGCAAACGAAGTTACTTAAAAAAAAAAAAACAACATAGAAACCGTCGGTAGTAAAATAAAATCCTCAATATATTTTCATTCTACCGATGCAAATCAAATAATTTCAATATAGAAAAATATGAAAAACAAAAAATCAACTGACCTTTACGATTTATCAGCTAAAGTAGTAAAATTTACAAGCCATATAATATCCAAACATTTGACAAACATTTTCAATGAAAGTCTTAGTGAAGGTATATTCCACGAAAGTATGAAAATGAGTAAAGTATGCCCTATCAAAGCAAAGGAAAACGAAGCTTATAAGAGAATTATAGGCCAATCTCTATTATTCCAACCTTTGCAGAAATATTAGAAAAACTAAATTCCATAAGAATACGTAACTTTCTTTCAAAACATAATATACACTGTAAACAACAATTTGGTTTCTAGAAGAACTTGAATACTATTTCTGCAAAACACTTGGTTATGGACAAGGTGTGCAAAGCTCGGGATGAACACAAAAAATGTATGGATTATAATATGCGACCTAACAAAAGCGTTCGATCTCGTACCCCATGTTGGACTTCTGGAAAAAATGGAAAATTATGGTATTCGAGGAGTGGCACATAGGCTGATAGCCTCTTACACAAATAGTAAGCATAAAAGGCAATCATAGTTTTCCATATCCGATTAAACGAGGATCCGTTCTTGGCCCTTTATTTTTTATAATGTTTGTAAACGACTTGCTAAATTATGTTGAGTAGCACGCTGTTATTTTAGCGGATGATACAACATTGACAATTTCCCATCCAGACAGAGATAAAGTTAACAAACTTATGTGCATTGCCATCAAAAGTCGGGGATTGGTTTACTCAAAATCAATTAATCCTAAACCAACAGAAGACAACTAGAATGCGTAAAACACAGTAACACATAACAGCGAAAAACACAGATTCAAGAGTAACTTGAAAACCACATGTGGATAACATTGTGATTGACTCAGGCTCAACCCCTGTAATAAATTTCTATCTATTCTCCTTACATGGTTTACTTTTGTGTATTCTTTTCCATGAGCCAAGTTATGTTATTAATTTCGTGTCATAGAAATTAATAACATAACTAACAAAATTAATAACATGATTAATAAAATAACATAACAATAACATAACTTGTGTCATAGATGTCGTGTATCTTACAATAAATTATAAGCGGTTCTCGTTTTGTTATTTAGGTATCATTTAGGTACTTAATTTGATTGGTATATGAATAGTTTGATTTATCATTTTATAGGTTTTCTATTTCAAGAGCTTCCAGTAGTATTGGTTTGTCTTTTTAATGTGGTTCGTGGAGTAGTTTCAGTTTGGCTCTTGAACATGGTTATCTTCAAATAAATGTACTCCTACCGTTGTTGTTGTTTTTTTTTTGTTTATGCGTTCACTGGATCTAGTTTTTAATACTAGTCCCGTTCCTCCAATATATAATTTGTCTTGTAGCTGATACATTCTATTGTGTAAACTTCACTACTTCAGTACTAGTTTTGTCAAGTTTTTTAAGTTAGTTAGGTATTTCTTAACTTAAGAAATATATAAGTAATTTCCTAACTTAGAAAATAACTCAGAATGCAAAACATCCAAAAAAACTAGTACAATAAGAGTGGAGTTTACGCAACAGAATATAATAATTGCAGCGCAAAATACATGGGAGAAACGGGACTAGTAATATTCAGTTCCACAAAGATTATTATAAAATAATTAAAAATACTACTATGAAATAATTAAAATCTAAATATACCTATAATGCAATGATCCAACGTTATTCAAAATTTCGGGTGGTATATCCGAACCCACGTCCTTTTTTAGAATTTTAATTGCAGTTCCGTACGCATTGAGCGATCCTTGAAGATCGGATTGTTCCAAAATCTGTGCTAATTCGATCCATGCCTCGATATCGTCGGGAAACTGCTCGGTCACTTTCTTTAAATGATTCTTAGCGATATCACGCTTCGATTGCGATGTTGAATTGGCATAGAGTGAACCTAGAATTTTCATTGTCTCATAATTGCCTGGCTGTGCTTTCAAAACTTTCTCAAAGCATTGAGCAGCCTAAAACATAAATTATAGGTGCATTAAAACAAAATGATTTAAGGCTAATCCAAGCTTAAATATAGCTCTACTAAGCGAAGACATCAAGATCATCAATAATCGTTTCAAGTCATGAGAAAATTGGAAATAACAAGAAAAGTTTTTCCTATGACAACAAAAAGACGAAAGCAATGCTCATTGATCGGAATCAGAGTAAAATCAAGCAAGTGGACGCTGACTTTGAGATGGTCGATGAATTCAGAGAATCTGCAATGGAAAAAAGTGCAGACCAGCAGTAGCCGAAATGTCATGACAGAATTGAATCGCATATAAAAAGGACCGACAATGTCATAGAACAACATGGAATTTTTGAGAGTACCTATAGCCACAAACGGTTCAGGGGAAATGGAGACATAAAGCATTCAAAATATGGGCCTTTAGACCCAAATGCACGGACTATGATTCTCAAAAACGACTCTTCACAATAATAAAGTTGGCACGCCTGCGGTATTTCAGTCATAATACCAGAATGCCTAGAAAAGCTTACACTACAGGAGATAGTTAAATGAAAACATTCTCGAGGAAAATCTCCTAACCGCTGTGAAAGGTCAAATTAAAAACATTAGAGACCACGGAGTTTCAAACCGAGATAATTCGAAGTTTTCGCTTAGTAAAATGTTGTTGGGTGGAATTTGGAATTCCAGCCCCCCCTCCCCCATATTTTGCGATCTTCATTTGAAGAACAAAGACAAAATTTTGAGAAGCGAAAGTGAAAGAGATAGAAATAAAGAGAGAATCTTACAACTATGGACAATTATGTTCCTAAATGGTTTAAATAGGCAGAAGACAAGCTTTCAATTAGTGGGCCCTATTATGAGAGCCAAGGCTGAGCAGTTCGTCTCAGGTAATAAAGCTTTCAAAGTTAGCACAGGTTAAAGATAGAAAGAATATTTATTTCAAAGCAGTGTGTGGTGAAAGTGGTGATGTAAATATCTCCATGAAACTGATGATTGAAAAAGTAATTTAAAAGAAATAATTCAAGATAGGGAAGCAAAAACTAATTTTCATGTGGATGAAACAGAACTTTTTGTAAATGCACTGCACATGAAACTCCTTGCTTTTAAAGAAGAAGCATGCAATGGCCGGAAAGCTGAGCGAAAACCGAGTGACAATTACTTGTTGGGAGCAAATGCCTCTATAGATGATCCATGTCTTGTTTCAAAAACGTAAAATAACCTACAAAACAAACTAAAAGGCGGTAAACTTTTTAAAAAGTGGGTTGTTATATAAATCTGGCCAAGAAGAAATTTGGAAAGGAAAAACTGAAAGATTCTCCTTTTTATTGACAACTGGAATGTCTTTTTTACTGACAACTGTTCAGCTCACAACAGCGTGACCTCTCAAATGGAAAAAGAATAAGTAATTTTTGTCTGCGCCAACATGACATCTATTGTTTAGATATCATTACAAACTTTAAACATTTGTACAGGCTTAAAAACATCTTCATCGGTGATGTCGACAGTAAGAATGTCAACATTCTTCAAGTTTCATTAATTTGTAAGAAGTCATGGGTCAAGGTTACTCAGAGACCCATTTTGACATCTTTTCATAAGGTGCGATTTGTAAAGCAAGAAACTGAATGAGTAAATGTAGGAAAAAACTGAAATGAATCTAAACCTGACCCTATTGTCGATAATTGGGAATAGCAACCTTCTGATTCAGCAATTACGTATGAGGAGCAAGATGTGGCGAGATAACTGACGCGGAGATCATTGCTCAAGTACACAACGAATAACCAAGCTGAGGGTGGACTAGATGTCGAGGACCAGAAAATCCCTATGTAGTAAGGCAGAATTAATTATACATATTCACGAACTTCTAATCGAAGTCAATTGTAAATTTTTGCAGAAAACGTTGCTTTGTAAATACATCGAATATAAAACAACAGTTAGAGCAGTGAACATTTTCTCATAAATATTTCTGCAAAAAAAAAACAATTTATCGGCCGCAATGATGATCGATACGAATTTCTAGGATGCGCAAGAAGCGTATCGATTTATGTTATAGAGGAGCCCCATTCTGTAAAATAAAAGTGCTATACCTTCAAAACCAGGAAGCACGGGTTCATCTGTCCGCAATTGTATTATTTTGTTAAATCTGTAAAATTGGGTTCGGAACTACTCCTTCAATTTCAGCCCAAACGACTTTTAACCAGTTTCCGATCAAATGTTTATTTTGCAAAGTTGTAAAAATATCATGCATTTTGAAAGATGTAAAAAAGCTTAAATATCGTTGAAAGGAAACTATGTAGATAAATAAACTCCACCCTAACCCGAATGAAAAAGAAGGAGGGGGACGAGTAAAAACTTCAGTAAAACAACCAGAATCAACTGGCTCGAATGATAACAAACTGTTAGCATTGAAGGACACCTAATTGACAGCAAAGCCGCGGGGGAACAGCTGTGGGGTACTTCGTCACTGATAGCAAACTCTGGAAATCAGAAATCAGGGCGAATCCAGTGTAGATTCAACTTTTGCTGCGGCATCATATAATTCTCAAGTTACTCGTGAGAACAACATATAGGTCGCAACCAATAAGCAATAAGAAACTGATGTCATTCTGAGTGTATCAGAAGGGAAAGCTCTACTTAAGGAAGAAGATATGGAACAAAAAGAAGCGCTATAGAGAAGCGCAGTCCGATGAGAAGGTCCGTGAAGACATATGTCCCAAGCGTCTGAGGCGAACACTCCAGTCTGGCTGTAGGAAGAGGCCCAGGATGGGTAAGATCTCTTCTAAAGGCGTACAGGAGACTAGAAATATCTCACCTGACAGATCGTCAAACAGCCAGATAATAGATTAGAGTATGCATCTAGTAGCTTACATATTCAAAAAAAAAGCAATCCTCAAAAAGATACTCTTCATGGGTGTTTCCACGTTCCTAGGAACTAGTTAATGTTCCAAAGAACTAACTAACTTCAAAACAGAGTTCCTGGTGGTCACCAGCAAGGCAAAGGCTAGTGCTTGGTGGCATGGTATTCACCCTTGTTCCATGCTTAAAGACCCAATACCTAAACCGGCGAACGCCATTACGTTCTTTCTAAACAGTGCAGAGGATTCGAACGAGAAGGACCCTAGTGACCCAAAATAAGGGTTTAAAAACAGGGGACTGGAAGATCCTACAGAATTATCGATGGTAAGAATCTCCATCGACAAGAAATCGTTGGAGCACCTGAAAGATGTGAGCTACATACAGGACTAGCTTCATATTTGGGCACGTGGCAACAAAACCTAAAAGCGAATGCTAAAGGCCACGCAAAGGGAAATGAAGCTTAATGCTAAACCACTGAAGCATTCTTTGCTCTAAAGCGGAGACTAGTTCGCATTCAAATACACCAACAGAACGGTGACTCTTAAAACCTATAATTGCCACTAAAGACTCGCAAAGGTCTAATTGGAAGAAAAAGACGCAACTGAAGGTATAAATAATACAATAAAAAAGATTGAGAACGCCAGAAAACATATCTTATTTATTTTTATATTTCTATTATGATTTGTACCTAAAACAAAAACGTAGAAATAAAAAACTTACATTTTCTGAATCACCTCTATAGATGTACATCTGTCCCAATCCAAAATGTGGCAAGACAAATTGTGTAGGAGCAAATTGTGTCGCTTGATAATAATACTGAAACGCCTGATCGTAATCGCCCTGTACGTGAAACGCTCTTGCCATTTGATAACAACTTTCCGCTCTCATCGCCTCGTTTTCAGTATTATGAAACGCATGCAAAGCTAAATGTTGCACTTTATTATAATCTTTCTTAAAGAAAAAGTGATTCGCTAAGTGATTCAATACCATAGGATTTGAAGAATCTATAGTATAAGCTCTAGACAGCATATTGACGCCGTGCCGAATCGAATCAGGTTGTTGCTGATTCAATTTGAGTATAGCTAAGCCGACCAAAGCCCCAACGCATTGCGGGTCCAATTCTAAAGCACGATCAAAGGCTAAACGCGCCTTCTCCTGATTATTTAGTTTCATGAAACAATGGCCCATACCTAAACGTACCGCTGCCGGACAGTTTGGATTCGTACGCAATGCTTTCTTATAGAAAGCCAATGCACCACGGAAGTCTTTCTTATTATATGCTATGCATGCTTTACCCAATAGAGATGGAATATTATTTGGCGATTGATTCAGTACGAAATTGAATTGTGCATCAGCTTGATCCATTTTATCGCCTTCAAGAAGACAAAAGTACGCTCTACCCAGTAAATGGTTCTGAAAATAAATTAAATTTGGATTAATCCTAATGGTACTTAAATACTTGACATGTAATTATATACATAGAAATATCCTAATTTCGATTACCAAAGTGTGACACTTACCTGATCGTACATAATGATTTTATCCGCTGTAGTATATAACAAAGTAGCTTTCGTAAATAATTCTCTCTTCCTATCTTTATTCTTTTCTCGATTAGCTTCCTGGACATAATATGCAGCGAGCATATCCAGGGCTCGCATCTGATCCTTTTCATAATCGCGATAATTAACATTTGCATCGGTACGTGATACATCCAAGATCTTTATAAAATCGACAATTTTGTTCTGCTTGTAGTACTCGATCTATTAAAACAAATTTAATAAATATTTGGGGGAGGAAAAAAAAAACAAAACTCATACGAACCGCTAAATTGACCCAGATATTTAACTGGGCATGTTCTTGGCGTAATATTCCTAAAACTTCTTCTCCATCTGGAAGTTGTGATAAATCAAGTTCGATAACCTAAAAAAGTTACATCAAAGTAAGTCCTGTAGTAAGTACATATAGTAAAACTTACTTCATCCGTATCCCTTAACGGGATTTCAATTGAACCTGACATTTCGATTTGTGTTTAGATTACTTTAATGCCTTAAATAACATTATTAATTAAAAAACATAAACAATCCAGCCAACAAGAATTGTAGCTGTCAAAAATTAAAAATGATTGACAACTGACAACATCATTGACGTACATACAGGTACATTCCGCATTGGTATAATCTTAATTTCGCTTATTCCAAATTGTATATGTAAAAAATTGTTCAATTTCGGAACAGTTTATCTTTAAAACAAATTCTGTAAATAAATTGAACTAAAAAAATTGTTTTCTGTAGTTTTTTGTTTTATTATTACATACTGTACATATTATACAGATTTATTTAATATTTTAAAAATATGTTTTAAAAACGCTTGAGTAAGCTAAGAATAAAAGATAAAGATTGTCAGCCGCTATTAGCCTCTTTGGCATCACCTTGTTAACGTTGTGGTGGTGTTGGGGCGGGGGGAGGGTCGTGGGATGGAACATTAAAGGAATAAAAAATATTAGCCCTAATATTTTTATATTTTAGAAAAAATCTTTTTAATTGCATGTCGAAGAATTTTTTTATTCATTTAGAATCCAAAGGGAAGTACATCCAAATGGATTCTAACTGAATTCGTTAATGTTAACAAAAAAAGTAGAAGGATATCCAGCGAGATATTCGCGAACGCTGTGTTTTTGTATTTGATTAAGTAGATCATGGATTGTGTTAGGATCTCTTGCTTCAACAATTTTTTTTATTTCTGCAGCACGCTTCAAGGTTATCTCTGGAGTAACTTCGACTACTGCTGAAGTGCCTGATAATTCCCTTTCATAGTCGCTTGTAGCGGAATCATTATCGTTGTTTTCAGATTCATCGTCACCATCATTATCAAATTTAAAATCAGACTTTGATGTTCTCTTTCATTGCCGCTTATATAATCGCTGCTTTCAGCTATATCAGATTTAGTATCAGAACTATTGATGGGAATTCTGGTTCCAAGCTCGGAACGCGATGGACCGTTTCGTTCCGTAAAGATACCGCGATAAAGTACCATTAATGTTGTGTTTAAAACTCATTAAATCTATATCATTAAATCTATACTGACAAGGAAAAAATTATTTTTATTAATTCGTAGTGGGCTATATTATATTTTATTGTATGCATCGTAGTTTCTTTTAAATTAAATTACTTTTTAATATTAATCAAAAAAATATGAGGAAATCATTATATTTGATCCAATTTTTCTACTAAGTAATGTTTTAAAGACTAACATTTTGTAATAAATCATATTAAACCGACATGCAACCGATCGATATTTCCACGGAGCGTAACTTTGTTGTTCTGCACTTTATTGTCTGTGGGTCTGTTCCAGTCTGTTCTGAACAACTGAACCACAATCGAAAATATGCATGAATATTTTGTTCGCTCTTCATGCATATATTTTAGCTGAACTGATTCTTATAACCGCCTCTCTCGCCAATGCGTTGCTGCTTTCATGTGCAAACCGAATAAGTGGGAATAAATCTGTTGGCTATATATGGTCAATGTTACGTGTGTTAAATGTGTAAGGCTGCTTGCTGACGTTTCCGTATGTCTTGTCAGAAGTATAATTCATTAAATATTTTCTTCCTGCTTTAATGGTAGAACCTTTCTCTACTTATTACTAAGTTAGTTTGTAATGACCTATTGAAAAAGAGATGGCGCGTCAATGTATTATTTTAAAAATCAAATTTACAAAAAATAATATATTGACTGGAGGTATTTGGGAACAAGACTAGCAAAGTACACTTGAAACAAACAACTAAAAACAAAACCAATCAGCAAACCTACTCAAGCTTGAAACAAGCTACCTTTAATCATGCTATGACCAAGGTTTTGCAGGTTTGCCTTGGCTGTAAAGCGAATGCTATAGCATAACACTCCTTCTGCAAGTTATCTGCATTAATTTTGAACATAACCACTCAAAATCAATTCCAGACTGAAGAGAATGGAAAATCCTAAAACCTCTAGAAACAATACCACATCTCCAAGACCAGTCCATTACTAACAGGGAGTGGAGTTTTAGTGTGTGAAAATCCCACACTGTTGGATGCACCGGGCATCCTTCGTCTTTTAAAGATTTCTCCACTTCCACGCAAAACAAAACAAAAATTGGTAACAAGTTCTTTTCAAATGAGATCGCGTTCTAAACATGTACCGCGATAAAAAAACGTCGACAAATCACTAATCAGAGCCATCATAACCAAATTTTAAAATAGAATTTGATGATTCTCCTTCTTCGTCGCTTATATCATCAGCAATGCTTTCAACTACATCATATTTAGTATCAGAATTATCGTTATTATTAACAGATTCATCATCTTTAATATAGTCCTTTGCGAAGTAATAATTTCTCAACAACGATTGATGTCCATGCAAAAATGGTTTAACAATATTCATATATTTCGCAGAACGATTACCTCGTTTTTGCTTGTTTGTATCAAAATCGCTATGTAATACTTTCGATTTTAGCAAGATATCCAAAAACATCGTTTCATCATGTTGAGTGTAATTCGAGGGGGTAGACTTCAAGTAAACCATTAGTTTTATCGTATTTTTTTGGTGCTGACTTTAATATATTTGCCTTCAATAAAAATAAGACTTTTGCCAAGTGTCCAAGAATCAGGTTTTTGAATCAACTTTTAATTACAACGTATTATTTGTTTTCTGATACTTTTCTTTCTCTTTTCCTTTCGTTTTTTCATCATCAGTAGTACTACTAGTTCTTTCACGTTTACATTTCAGTTCTGATTTACAATCTCACCTGGAAGATACTTCGAAAGTAGAGTTTGAGAATTAAACACCACACTTGTCATGATAGACTTTATATTATCAATGAAAATCATCGGTAGTTGGACATCAGGTTTTAGCTATATCACAATAGCCATATATGTTCGCACCGAATAAATCA
>WYDF02308749.1:0-15121 GCA_009867245.2 Adranes taylori | reverse complement strand
TTCCGGAGATATCGGCTCTAATATCATAAAACTTCTCCATTTGTCACCATGGTAACCGTAAATAAATTTAACAAGACATGTACCAGTTGAATGGTAGAGATACAAAAAACATAAGAAATAATATTTTCATTTTATGAGATCTACGAGACAAATTAAATTTGGGGCGCCCTTATATAGCCATTATATAAAATATACGGTTTTCCCTTTGATGTTTCTATTCTTTTGTAATTATTTGGTAAGTACATCCATTTTAATAACGCTCCTCAAATAAAAAATGCCACCACAACTATTCGCAATGTTTCGAAAGAAAATAATAATAATTATTATTGTGTTTTTCCCAAAATCACTTCAAACTTATTAATAATTCCGTACCTTTTTACTGATGTGAATTTAACAATAAATAAAAGTAGCCAACTGAACTACCATCATATTACAAAAAGCGGAGCACAAGTCGGTCGATTGCCGATTAATTGGTGGGTATATATTTCTTACAACAGTCGTAGGGCGCAAACTGGTCGATTTCAGGTAAGAGCGCAAAACGGCCGACACCGTTACGAGAAATATAAACCATTTCGATAATTATGACATTAATTGACGTCGCATATATGACCAACTATCTCGCGAATCTGCAGGTGTATTATATATTTTCAACATCACTTTTGTAAGCGAAGAAACGGAAAGGAAAACCGGGCACATGGACTATGCGAAGAAACGGATAACGTAAAATTCATTAATTGTGGTTTAATTATTCCACTATTTTATTCATTTTTCTTTTTATGTTTGAGGCCGTTCAGCCAATAACACACTCTTAGAAATATTCTCCTTGGGCATGGTGTTTCTGTTAAATAAAAGGTGACATTTTATTTCTATCAATGGTTATAGACAACATTAAGGTAATACGTGATTTGTCACATCCGGTATTAATATTTTTAATAGAGTAAATTATGAAATTAATATTTCTTATTACTTGTGTCTCGAAAAATTGTTTACCCCGTCCAGCACTTGAACCCGGACCTCTCGATTGCCTGTCGATTGCTCTTCCAGTTGAGCTAACGGACACTTATTTGAAGACACAAATAATTTTTAATATGTATTTGTTTTCCGCATCTATTAAGATAGGCAACTTATATATCAGGATTTGTTTTGGCCACCTGTTTGGAAAACAAATACATATTAAAAATTATTTGTGCCTTCGTTTAAGTGCCCTTTAGCTCAATTGGAAGAGTAATCGACCGGGAATCGAGAGGTCCGGGTTCGAGTCCCGGACGAGGTAAACATTTTTTTGAGACACAAGTAATAATAAATATTAATTTCATCATTTACTCTATTAAATAATGCTAGCGTGAAGGTTTAACCACGAAACATCAAATATTCAATTAATATTTTTCTCTTTTTAGCTTTACTGTCTAGTTTCTTGATATATCGAGAAGATAACTGTTTCATTAGAGTTTCCGATATGACTAAAAGAATAATTCGACTTTTTATTAATCGAATGTAAGCCGCACCCTAATTTTGCTCATTAAAAATGAAAATAAAAAGTGCGGCTTATATTCGAAGTAATACTGTAGTTATTTACATAAGCTATCATTAGTGACACGCTTTTTGAGTAGCGTTTTCAAATTCTTTATACTCGAATGGATATCACTGAGTAGTTTTTATATGTTTTTTTAAATCTACAACAGATTTTGTTGGCTCTCAATCTTTTTCCATTTCGTACCAAAGTGTTCCAATTAGCGACAAGTAAGGATTAGTTGAAATCCAATTTAAAAGAGGAACGTTTATTGAAATCAGGATTCCATTTCTATATTTTTGTTTTAGATTATCGCATGCATCTCCATTTTTCTGAACAAGAAACTCATGTCCGGTTATTATCACTAAACATCTTGAGCTATTCCAAACGTTCTCCATTGTAGTCAACATTGATTATTCTTGTTGACTTTTTCACGAAGCAAAAGAGTAAGTTGCTTCCTTAACTGATGCCCAACAATTGCATTTTCAACATATATTATAATTTAATTAGCTGATCAATTGATTTAGGCCTTTACGAAGCTACATTCCAGATTTACAGAGCATTTAGGATTTCCTTGGATGTATAGAGACTGTTCCAATTTTTATTTTACTCTGTTGGTTGGTGCATATTAGTTACCATGCTTAAATATTTTGTTTGCATAATTCTGTTGATTACTTAGCAATCACGCCTGCGCGCCACAATTATGTTACAGAATTATATCTTATTAAAGCAGGATCGAGTTTATGCTTATGACCACTATATTGCTTTTATTTTGATTCTATTTCTTTGTAACATAAAATGCTCACTGCATGAGATATCTCAGAATCGGGTTAGAGATTCGCTGATCCTATTATTATAACAAAATGTTCAAACACATAAATAGATGTACTAAACAACTTCTTTTAATATTTATATTTGTAGCAAAGCTTTACTTTACTAACAAAGCTTCTTTTAATAATTCAAGATTTTGTTGAGACGATTCCATCATCTTCCATGATTAGAATAGCAAAAAATAGCGAACTAAAGATAATTTGATTTCTGATATTAATTTGTTCTTCTGATTAGATTTTGGTTTCTCTTCTGCTTCTCCAGAACGTTGGTAGAATTAAATGGTTGAATGATGAATTGTTAGCGAAGATATTGTAGATTGTTCCAGCTGGTTAATATGATGAAGATATGGATGCTAAGATAACTTGTTGAAGATATGATGTCATTTTTCATGAAAGAAGATGATCTACACGTATCTGTGGTAATCTACACGTATCTGTGGACTTCTATCTCTGTCATCCTCGTCGTCTCAGCGCGCTGGGCGTTTGGCCTCCCTCTTTCTCTGACATTGACCTCCTTGTTTTCTCATTGGCGAAGTTGTTTGTTAAAGAAGGGTTTATAAAATATTTATATGAGTGAATAAAATAAGAAATGGGTGACAAGGGAACGAGATATAGAATTATACTACTGTCTGGTTTGAATTTATCAGATTCGAGACTCCGATTTTTCGCTCGCTGTTCAAGAATATGTTCGATCACTTACTGGTGAATTATGCTAATCGAAACGTGTGAAGGTCCTCATTCGAAGACGATCAGAACAAAATCCAAAATTGCGTCTAATGAACGCTAGGTTGAGTGGGTCCTTTTATTTGAAATTAACTGAACAATTTGTTTGCGGTGGTCGGTTGACTGGTGGCACTTTTCGAAGCTCGATGTGGAGTTTCTGCTAAAATGTTTAGAAAGTGTAGAGCTACTGCCAATACAAAGCATTTTTTATCCGTTGGAAGTCATAAGGAACAATATTGCATTGTATCCCCGTTGACATTCTTTGAGGGCCTAAGTTGTTCTCCAATCAGAGTAAAGGGCAAGGGTACTCTCAACAGCAAAGCGGAAGTGAAGTCAATGCAGAAGCCAGGAAGCCAGTCAATGAAAAATAATTGTGTATCTAAAGTGGCGGGCGTCGTGGAAATATTTCCGCGATGGCCAACAATTACACATGTATTTGTGTGTGGAATTGCTTGCGACGTCTCATACAATGCTGTGTCATGCAACAAGATAATGCATCTTGATGTATGTGTGTCTAAGCTTGCCTCCTTATACCAGTTTGCATAGACTCATCGAAATAATGCTTTTTTGTATGAATGTAAGTGTGAGTGACTTCATTCCGCGAATATTAGCTCCTTTGCGACATTGCGCACAAGGCTGTACTATGCATATATATTTCCCATGAAATGAGTTTTGAGCGCAAGTAATCAATATTCGCTGTCGCATATTTGAGACCTTTTCATGCATTGGATGTTAAACATATAAAACTTTCTCTCACCTAACAATTTGAAGAAAGAATTCCACCGCCATCTAAGAAAGTTTCAACTTCTTTAGCACATTTTAAGCAATTTTAGTTTGTCACATAAATTGTGAATAATCTTTTTTATCTCTCATATACCATATACGTATGTAATACGTATAGGTATATGAAAGATATAGGATTCATGTTTTGAGAATTTTTTTAATTTTACCTTAGTACGTTTCTTGTATTCAAATCACTTAAGTTCTTTCAAACGTAATGCAAAGAGGGGCACACAAGGAACAATTTTCCACTAAAACACAAATTAATTAGTGGTGAAAAAATTAGAAGAAAGGCGTGTCTGTATGTATATACGTACGTATGGATGTATGTTCAAGAATTGCTCGTAATTGCCGATTTGGCTGAAATTTGTTGGGCAGGTGCACACTGATGTTCCGCAAAAATGATTTTATCATTTTTTATTAATCCAATATGGCGGAAAGGCGTCATTGTTTCTCACAAAACAATTCAATCTATGAGGCTAAACTTTTGCAGCCACATAGTGGCTCGTATTACGCGTCGAACAAAAGCAGTCAAATGTCTCTGTCTTGTACAGAACGCGACGTTGCCACGTTCAACGTTTAAAAATACTTTTCAATATATCTCACAAACTATAAAGAAATTCGAATGTGTATATAAGACATTAGCCTTATTTTATAGGTTGCCTAAATCCCCTTCAATTTTATTTGAAACTCTTTTTTTAAAATCATTTAACATATATACAGGGTGTTATATTTTTTGAAAATTTTACGGTACTCTCGAAGTTTCGCAATAATTTTTTTTAAATTTCTTGTATCGAAAGATATTTTAATATTTAAGGGATTAACCGAGTTTAAAAAACTCGCATGTCATAGCATCGGAGTAATTTGACCTTGAAAAATTGTTATTCTATCATAAATATCTCGATTAGTCTGAAAGTTGGAAAAATGAAACTTGGGGAGCATATGCAAGCCTAAGGTACGTATGAGCAATTGAATATACTGAACAGATTTTGAGCAATAATTTTTTTTTCAAAAAACTTTTTAGTAAAACCCTGCATATTTTTATGCCTTTTGATATCCCTTGTAATTCTATTTAAAATGATACCGCCCATGATGGGTATAACTCTTATCGTTTCAAAGATATGACCCTTAATAACTTAAAATATCGCACCTTGGCTCTATGGCAATTGAGATTCAAATGTCATATATACATGTAAGGCCTAAATAATAGCACATATATGCAAAGTTACAGGAAATAATATTTTACGTTGTATGAGACCTATAAGACTATAAGACATATAACGTATAGGTGCTTTTGCAATTAAGTAAATGTTATTATCAGTAACGGGTGCACATTATAATTTTGGGAGGGGTTCGAAATGATCATTTCATTCAGTAATTCATTTTTAAACTAGAACACTGAAATTTTGATCGCATATAGCATCTATTATTATGCTTCGAAAGAAATTAGTGCCATGCCTGAAACTGGTATAGAACGCGACGTTGATACGTTTAAAGTTTTACAAACTTTTAGATATATCTCAGCAAATATAAATGATAGAATATTTGAATTAACTGATTACATAGGCTATCAAAAGCTCGTTCAATTTTATTTGAAATTTTTTTTGTAAAATTACAATTTAACGTATTTACAGGGTGTTTTTGTTTTAAAAACCTTGCGATTTATTTTCTCGAATACGATGATTGTACTACATTAAATATCTCTGTTGCTATGGAGGTTAATAAAATAAAACTTGGGAAACAAGGGTAAGGATCTCAATATGTGCAAAGCGGTCATGGGAAAAAAGGACTCAGAAGCGGCAGCGGGGAAGTCGAAAACGGCAGCAGACCGCGCCAAAGCCGTAGGCATAGAATGCCATACTAACCAGGGAATTATTGGAGAAGCGAATTCATGCATAGACGAATTCACAAGTCCAAGGCACGCCAGACTGCTCTTTTAGATCGTAGGCCATGGAAAACCGGACAGCCAAGTTCTCCGCGTCATAGGTATGTATGTAGGCCGGAGGATTCATGGGTAGGCGATTTATGGTTATGGTGAGCAGATTTCGACGCGTTATCGGATATAAATATTATAAAAGACGCATATTTGTTACTATCGGCATATTCTTCTTATATTTCAGTTATTAGTTTGGTCCACTGTGAACCACTTTTAGTGCATATACTTCAGACTCACTTATGTTTTAAATTAAACATTCAGACGATTTTTACAATAAGAGCTTATTTTTCACTTTAATTGTTGAGCAACATACTAAGTTTTTCCAAACCATCATTGATCACAATGTATTTTCGTAGTTGTATGTTATAACATCACTTTAACTTTGTGATTTCAATAAGAAACGAATAAAATATTAACAACTTGAGAAAAGTTACAGCTTTAAAGTGCTGGTATTTCGTAAGTGTTTATATTTTCAAAACAAACATATCTAACATCAAATTAGAGAAAACTTCGAGAGTAGTGAACATGCTAAAGCTTCACAAACAAACAAAAAATCCCACTCAAAATTAAGGAAATTCCCATTCCATATGAGACCTAGCTTTTCCATCTAACTTTTTACCTAACTTTTTTTAAGATTGCAGTTGAAGGCCAACAACAAATTTTTGACGGTCGAACATTTTCGAGTCATTTATTATAAAACAGGAGGCGTGAAACGACAACCGTCATTAACTATTCTAATTAGTGTCTACTAGACAACAAATATTAAAGGAATAATATTTTTTTCACGTCGAGTAAATACTCTAACAATTAGCGCGTATGCATTAGTGAGCACACGAATATAGCAAACAAGTATACAGTGTAGGCTATAAAAGTTCTTTTTACTTTAGTGATATTTTTCATTAACTACTTTTAAACATTTTCTTTAATAACTTAAATAATCTAATATAGCAAACTTTTTGTGATGTTGCCATATTTTGATTTGATCAACTTTTCGTTATATTATAAACATTTAGAACAAGATTATGTCTAATATTTTATTAAGGCTCTAAGTTTAAATGATTTAGTACCAAAAACGTTGTTTCAGACAAAATGTATAATTGTAAATAACACAATTTCTATAAAATTTCCAAGAATAAAAGACGGGAAGACGATTGAGCTGATTTCTCTAAGAGTGCCATTAGAGAAATCAGCTCAATCGATGTGGAGCTATCTGAACTTAATATATAGCTGTTTTAATGACCTCTAAAATGATTCTAAACAAACAGTTCGTGTAGCATATTTTGATCCATTATTGACATTGACAGGTAGGACCTGTTACTGTTACTTACACATGCTTGTGACAAATACCTAGGGAATGCAAATTTGTCCGAAATTTTGAAATTCGAATCCTGGCGAATCCGGAGGTTCTAAATTTGAATCCGGACTAGAAATTGCGAACTTTTATTAGGATAAACAAAAATGATGTCTCATATCTACACTGTTGGTAGTTTCTTCTCTTCAGTATACATAATCAATTAAAAGCACACTATATTAATTTATTATTTATTATACATATTACATAGTAGGAAATATGTAGTCAACTATTTTATTGACTCAACTAGGTTTTTGTCGTCTGAAAAAGTGAACGAAGGAAAGACAGTTCACGCAAGGTGTCATTATTCATTCTGGAACGAATTTTATTCTAAAAGAGAAGATTCTTTCTGATTCCGCACTGTTTAGCAATTGTATCGAGAAGATAACCAAGTTTAAGATGAATACCGCGAGAACCATCAGCTTCAAACATCGCCATTCCCTTCTTAATAATAGCGAGCAAGCTCTTATCTTGTCCTTAACGTTTAGGATTGTGCGCTCGCTCCGCCATGTCCTGCATTGTCTAGTTTAATTTGTAGCTCCAAACGTTTGCTTTTTTCTTTGTCGGGAGTAGAAGTTCAATATCTTGGTCGAGATTCTCAGGTCTAGCTTGATCTTCTACTTCTACCTTAATAGTGGGATTGATGGGAAGAATCTATGCTTTCAAAAAGTTGCAAATCTTGTTTTTTGGTGGACTTTTAAGCATTATATCCAATGTTTTGTCTACGAGATGTGTGTGTTTGTGTGTGTTTGTCTGTAAATACTGTAAAACACCTGATGCTTCTGTTTGGCGTTTTTGAATACATTTTTGTAAGGCATCAAATGTTCCGAACTGATTGGTGTGTTTTGCTGTAGGAACTCTTTAATAGTGAAGTCAATTACTGTGTCTGCAGATTTGCGTCCCTGCGGCATATTCCCAGAACAGTAACCTTCGGTGGTTCAAGCGCCATTAATAGTTGCTGCAAACTGTCGAACTCCCAAGGCTCAATTTTCACACACAATTCAAGGTCGATTTATGCCTTCATGATACAATTCTTTTGTTCACAAAATCGTTCAATCACATTGTACAGGCTAATTCACCTCGTCTTAGAGTCCAAAATTTGGCATTTTTCTTTGTCAAAGTCCGCTTTTACATACGATTACAGTGTTTCATTTTTGAGTGATGAGCGTCTATATATTCGAACGAACTTTCGGCACTTCAATTTGTTCAATTTCGACGTCAATTTGTTCTTCATACTCAGCTGCACAGTCATCTTGGACTTGATCATCTGTCTGTACATCGTTGTCAATCCCAACAGGACTAATTTCGTTTTGGGTATAGGTCGTCGGTAACAGCTACCTGTATTCCACGTGCTAGGCATAGTTTTTGTGTTGTTGGTATACGTTTCCCAATACATACCATAACGCTCGTCCCATCTGTAGTTAGGGCCGAAATATCTGTTTCGAGCGAAAGGTTGTAAAATTGTAATTTATCATCAGTCAATCTCTCAATTTTCCTTGCAGTTAATGAGCCTCTGGTAGGGAGCAACCCAATATTAAACAAATGAGACGGTCTTTCAATTAATGTTATGTTCATGTATTTAAAAGAACAAATTAATGTGTCATTAAATTAAACAACAGTCCATTGGTCTAATTTGCTAAAAAGGTTTGTCCTTGGGCGGAGATCGTTGGAAGTACAAATCGTTGAGAACGGAATCTCATTTTTTTGCAGCCATGCGAGAAATAATCTTAACCAGCGTGTCATTATTGTTTAGCTTCTCAGTGATCATAGGTTGCCTGAGGAGGAATTATCATCAATAATCTGACTATAAATTTATCCATTCGCCAACAAACTCTTATAATTGTTGTACTTTCGAGGGCTTTACAAGTAAACTTATAACTTCCGCGAATAATTCCACGCTTTCTCTGTTAGTCTACGGCGATAATATTTGCTGTCTCCAAAACTCGTTCACCTATGTCGACGATGCGACAAGGGCTAAAGTTCTATATAATCTTTGCGGCCGCGCATATTTTTTCTTAATGTGTCACAGACGTTTTTGAAATTCTACGCACATATTGCACACGGTGCTTAATTATTGAGGTCGTTTTAAAACAAACTTTATTCAACAAAAACAAAAAGAACATGTAGGAAAAACATCTTTAAATGATTAGTACAAAGAATATCCACCATCTACTTCAATTACTGCTTCCCATTTGTCTGGCAGCCGGTCGATTCCACGAGCGAAGAAGTTGCTGTTCTTAGAGGCAATCCACCCTTTGATCCACATTTTGTTCGTGAGTGATTGATGTGATAGTCCATAGGCGCTTCTGTAGGAAAATATGGCGGATGAGGAATCAGTTCCCAGTCCTTATTGGCAATAAATTCGACGACACAATGCTAACTTGTGGACGCGCATTATTGTGGTGGAAGATCTTTTTGTGCGGTCTTTTTGTTTCGATTGCATCGTGATTGCGATCAAGTAGAGTCACATAGGCGTCGCTGTTAATTTTTCATTGCCGATTGCCGTTTTTGATCGGAATTCGTCACTGTTGACGCTCATTCTCATTATTTCACCAATACCAAATCCGTTTGAGATGGGTTTCGAGTGGATAATTCCGCTTCTTCTTATAGTGGACGCCTTTTGGTATTCTTTTGGGTGAAACACCTGGCAAAAGAGAAGCCGCGATTCATCTCCACTGACGAAATTGTTCAGGAGCAAGTTCGGCGTTGTGGTTGTCAGAGAGTTCGTGAGGGACCAATCCAGCCAATTTCCATACTTTTCCGAGCTTTTTGAGACGACGAACGATTCCACATTGAAGATTTTGGCCTTCAACGGCTGCCAAATGTGCTTGGTTTGATGGTCGACCTCTTCCTTCTTCATCTGTGAGGCTTGTATTGCCCGATTTGAATTTCTTGAATTATCTATCAACTTGGCTTCTGCTGATTTGCTTCTCCGCCGAAAAGTTCGTTGAGATCGTGAAATGACTGTACTGCATTCCAACCTTTCTCGAAGTTGTAGAGCATAGAATGGCATACTAATATTTTCCATGAGTTATTCTTTTCCATCCATAACTTGGTAAATCCCTCATTAAATACTTGTTAAATACCATTAAATACTTGTTATACCAATATGGTACTTGTTAAATACCATCCTTAACTTGGTGACTTATCCTTTGATTATCCTTTCATGACATACTGAATAGATATCTCAAAATGATTAAAATCTTCTAAATTGTTTTCACATAAATTTGAATTTAACAAATAATAAATTAAGGATATTTCCTAATCAATTCCCAATCTATGCAAGGCAATAAATGGATGTTACGATGATTCCGAACATATTGAACGATTTTAAGAGAGTATTAATTATTCATTCATTTTTTTCAGGTATGTCTTACGTATCATTAAACGTCATGTATTATGATAGGCCTTCAGAATGTCATAAGGTAAATATGTACCTCAGGTTCTTTTTCAAAAGTATTTTAATTTTTTTTTAATTTCAAATTTAACACTTAAATTAACAATTTAATTTAAAGATATTGCGAGTAACTTTGTTTAAATTGAAATTTGTGTAAAACGCTTGTAAAATGTTTCTTTCATTTCCTTAATACGTAAAGTAAGTAAAATCTATTAATGTCTCGCACGCTAAAGACAACAATTTATATTTCAGCATATTATTACGTCATATTAATGATTTATATAGAAGCGATATATAACTGCAGTGCGAACGCTCCTCGTTTTTTGATTTTTGTTCCAGAACGGGGGGCAGCAAAAATTCTAATAGTACGCGCAAACGCTAGAGCTTAGTAAAATCTACAGAAAGATTTTTATTC
Source organism: Adranes taylori (assembly GCA_009867245.2). Classification (NCBI taxonomy): domain Eukaryota; kingdom Metazoa; phylum Arthropoda; class Insecta; order Coleoptera; family Staphylinidae; genus Adranes; species Adranes taylori. The sequence goes on along the minus strand of WYDF02308749.1, from coordinate 4,179 downwards.
GAGGAAAATCGGAGTGCGGATGGCGGAGATATATGAAGATTTATAATTGTTAATGACGACGAACACGTGGTCGCCATATTGATTTCTAGAAATTTTAGTTCTGTAAGGCATCGGTGAACGTATTCGGCTGGATCTTACTGGATATATTATTATCGGAAACTGCGTTCCGGGGTGATGTCTCATCCGCCACAAATTATAAATTATATACCGGGTGAGCAATTCATGTCTATAGCAGTTAGTGAATTTCAAAGTTCACACATCAATTGGCTCACGCTGTTAGTGAAATTAATAGCTTAATTGAAAAATACCAACTTGCAAAATGCAAAGAAAAACACTAATTCCGTACTGTTCCGCTCAAAATAGAGGAACAGTACGGAGCAGCTAAAGAAGTATTGTGAGTTACAGTCCGGCTAATTCTGATGAAGAAGAGGCTTTGGTTCGTCGTGAGACTGATCATCTACTGCCCAAAGTCTAATAAAAAGCGTAAAGCTTTAGAATCACCAGAGAAAACCAAGTAAGTCTATCACTCCAAAAATTCCAAAGGTTAACAAACCGCCTCCAATTATCGTGAGTAACATTACTGATTACAACGAAATCAAACGTCAACTCACACAGGTTAAGAATTCCACCAGTATGCTTAATAGTAATCAGATTAAAGTCACTGCTGAAACTGACAATGATTATAAAGAAGCCACTATGCTTCTTAATGAAAAAGGGTATCAATGGCATACCTACGAAAATAAAGCGCAAAGGTCAATTAAAGTTATGGTTAGGAATTTACATCCTTCAATCCTTTTAATATTGTTGATATCAAGTATAAACTTGGAGTCAGAAAATTCAAGATTCTACAAGTAGATCAAAACTTAAAAAGAAAATTAAGAACAACAAGCTAGAGTACATTCAACTTCCGTTGTTCATGCTCACGTTCGATAGAACTGAAGATATCAACAAAATCTATGATATCCAACATATTAACCATATGAAGGTTAAGATAGAAGCTATTAGGAATAAAAAACCTATTCCTCAATGCAAAAAATTTCAAAGACAAGGGCATACTCAGAAATTCTGTAATAGGGTGCATTCATGTGTTAAGTGTGCATGTAATCATTTGACCACAGATTGTAGTTTATATTTCAACACTCCAGCCAAGTGCATCAATTACTTTGAAGCGCATCCTGCCAACTACGAGAAAGCTACGGCTAATGAAAGGTTAAAGGAGTACACAAATATATTTAAAATAAACAAAGGAGTATGGCAGGAAGACATTATTTCGCCAAAGCTGTTCATGAATCTACTTGAATATATGTACAAATCTATTAACTTAAAAAACCTCTATGTTAACATAAATGGTGCAAACCTTACACACTTAAGATTTGCAGGTGACATTGTTTTAATAGCAGATCGGTTTGATCTTGTGACGACAATGTTACAACAACTAAATTCAGCCTTCCATAAGGTCGGACTAAAAATTAATGTGTTAAAAACACAGTTGATGACTAACCTCGAACTCAGTGAAGGTGTCACGTAGATCGCATCTAAGTCAAGGAGACTACTTCATATAAGTATCTTGGCCACGAAATTCGCATAAGTAGAGATAACCAAACACACGAACTAACGAGACGAAATAGACTTGATATGGGCTGCAATTGGAAACTTGAGATATGTATTCAAGGCAGATTTACCGATTTGTTTGAAAAGAAAGGTTTTCAACCAATGTGTTTTGTCTGTATTAACCTATGCCGCCGAGACTTTAGCATTATCAAAAAAGATCGAAATTAACAATAAAGTGAAATTCAGGATGACAGATGGACCAACATATCAAAATAGGGGACGACCACCAACACGATGGTCAGATGATATCAGACGTATACATACAAATTGGGTACAAGAAGCACAGGATAGGATACTGTGGAAGCAAATCCGGGAGGCTTATATCTGAATGCGACTGACTGATGATTCACTTTAATATGCTCTTTATTCACTCTTTATTCACAATATTCATTTTAGTAATAAAAAATGATGCAACTCTTCTTCTTCTTCTTAAAATTGCCAAAGAGTTACAGAAAAGAAGATAACATCACAAAAGGTAAGAGATTTAATAATCAACCAAAATTATTTAACTCATCCCGTCAGAACTGGTGTACCCTATGCCAGAGCTACTTAAAGAAAAACGGCTGAAGCAGCTCCTGATTTACCATCTATTGCTCCGTTTAAGCCATCTATTGATCAAATTTTGTAAAATATGTGGAGCACTCTTCAAAGTTTCACTACAAGATTTGAGTAGTTAGAATCCAGTATCTATGGTTCCAAAGCTAGATAGAAAGAATTAATTATGGATCAACAAGACCTCAGAATAGCATGCCCTTAAAGTCTTCTTAAATACTCAGCATATAAATGTGTGTCGTATCTCAGAGACTCACATGACTAATCAATCTTATCTCATATTAAGAGGCTATAAAATATATCACACTGTTCATCTCAGCAATCAAGCCAAATGTGGTACTGCGGTTATTATTAGAGATTAATTATTTTGAAGAATGTCATCTGCAACGATGATGATGTCCAACTCACTGTAGTTGGCATTAATTCTACCGAACAAAAACCTAGTGTTGGTGCTATTTATTGTCCTCCCAGATTTAATCTTAAGAAAAGACATTTATTTGTCCTTCCTGTGTCATCCTGGAAAACGATTCATCATTGGTGGTGATTTTAATTCCAAACATGTTGACTGGGGATCTACACTAATTACAACTATAGGCAGTGAATTTAGAAAAGCCACCCAGGAATGGAATTGCAACTTTCATTCTACTGGTAATCCCACTTTTTGGCCCACTAATCCTAATAAAAAACCAGAGTTATTGGACTTTTTCATCTCCTAACGAAAAGTTTCTCCTAACTTCATCGATGTGGAAGAAAAATTCGATCTTGACTAGGATCATTCACCTGTTATCTTGACACTGAGTGAAAGGATAATTAAAAAGAATAGCACGTTCTGCTCTTGTCAATAAAAATACTGTTTGGGAAAGCTTTCGCATTGACCTTCAAGAGAACATTAATTTAACAACAGTGACAAAACTGGAAGAAGAAGCTGAAAATTTCATCAGACTTATTCAAACAGTTGCCTATATTAATACTAAAGAAATTACTCACCTAACCAAATGAGTAAATTATCCTGTAGAAATCAGAAATCTGGTTAAAGAAAAACGAAAAATGAGAAGAAAATGGCAACAATAAAGGAATACCTCTGATAAGACCATCCTAAGCAACAAAACTCAGAAAAAAGAGAAGAGAAACCTCAAAACTCAAAGGAGTGTCAATTAACACTTACCTGCAAGATCTAACAACAGATAAAGACACACATTACTCTCTCTGGAAAGCAACCAGGAAGATTAAAAAACCGATTACAGCTATCCCGCCTATTAGAAGTGATATGGGTCCATGGGTTAGAGACAACACACAAAAAGCAGATACGTTTGCAGAGCATCTGGCAAACATATTTACTCCGCATGACATGCAGGAAGATGCAGACATTAAGAAAAATCATACCCCGAAAAAAGCACCAGGATTTGATCTAATTACTGGTGACATCCTGAAATATCCGTCTAGGAAAGGTATTGTTCTACTAACCTATCTATTTAATACTGCCTTTTGATTAAAACATATCTCTTGCTAGAAAGTCGCGGAAGTTGCCAAAACCTGGCAAAGCACCAAATGATGTGAAGTCTTACAGACTCACATCTTTACTTCCAATAGTTTCAAAACTCTTTGAAAAATTATTACTTAAAAGATTTAAGATCTTAATAGTGAACAATAATTTAATCCTAGGCTTGCAATTTGGTTTTAGACAAAAACGGTCTACGATTGATTAAGTACATCGTATTGTTAATATCATCAAACAAGCACTTGAAGGCAAACAGGTCTGTTCTACTGTATTTCTATATGTTGCTCAAGCTTTCGACAAAGTTTAGCATGAAGGTCTATATACAAACTAAATAAAATGTTTCCTAAACAATATGTACAGATATTAACATCATATAAATCAGATAGATTAGTTAGAATTAAAGAGGAGGATGAATACTCGGATACTAGGAGGATGAATACTTCTCACATTGACTAAGGCATCATCAAGCAAATTGAGAGTAGCACAGAGAGCAATGGAGCGTAGTATGCTTGGAATAA